>VXBU01012407.1:2251066-2263910 GCA_013400315.1 Bombycilla garrulus | reverse complement strand
GGGCCCGGTTGGGAATTTTTGTTTTATTCCCTACCCCTGTAGGCTCCGCAGCCGTATTGCTGTGCATCCCCGGGCTGCACCGCTGCCATGTCTCCCCTCTGATGAACAGCCGCGGGGGCACGGCGCGGCGCTCGGCTGACCTGTCAAAAAGTACTCGGGGGACGGAAGTGAACGCTGATGTGGTTATACGGACACAAAAAATTGTTCTTTGTTTTGGGGCTGGGTAGAGGGGCTAGGTTGTTTGTTTTTTTTTTATGTTCAGGAGCTGTTGGGCACTATTGCTTTGGAAACGCTCAGCGAAACTGCATGTTGTTGCAGGTATGCCTTCATATTTTATTCTTTACAGTCCTCGGTGACTAGAGAGCCAAAAAGGAGTTTGGAAAGCCAAGATCCTGGTCCCAGTTCAGACATTGCTTCTGCTCGCTAAATGATTATGATTTCTCTACTGTAGCTCCAATATTTGTGATTTGGGACAATAACTGTTGTCTCAAAAGGAGTGCTGTGGGGAATGCTTGTTTGTACTTTGTTAGCCGCTGAGTTGAATGTTCTTCCCTGAGCCCAGCTATCAAGATTTCAAGCTCAGACAGGCAGAGATAGACGAAGACACATGTTTGCCATTTGGGCACTTTCTTTTCCTGTTCACCTATTTGAAGTTTCCCCAGCTCCTCATTTTTCTATGATCGCATAAAAGCTCTAAAATGAGCTTAAGGAGAAATGCTGCTTTTTCACCTAGCCACCACTGTAAAACAGGAAGGTTACTCTCACACCTCACAATTGTTCATCTTTGCTTCCTCTACCATTAGAAAGAAAAAGCAACTGTTGGTTTGATGACCCCTCTGGCTGTACTACCCTTAGATAACCCATCCTTGCTGCAAAATCCCATCCATCACTCTCAAGAACAGAAATCTTTTAGCCAGAACATCCTTGTGATCTCACTGTCTTTATCCTTTAGGAGTAATGGCTAATCATCACTCATTTGCCATTGAAAATCTCAGATGTTTAAAGGACTTTAGGACAAAAACTCTCCAAAAACCTAGTCAGCATGGAGGGAAGCACTGGAGCACTTCAAAAGAGTCTAGTGCATCTTAAGAAAGAAAATACTTTGTGTAGCAGAAGTGTCAGAGACAACTGGTTGTAAGTGACACTTTGCATCAGTTCTCAATCCATAGGCAGTTTAGCAATTAAGGCCAGCAGAACATTTCCTGTTTCGGCCCAGATTATTTTAGATGCCAGAGGAGCATGGATTTCCTCCACCTAATCTCTTCTCAATAGCACATAAGGGAAGGCTGGTTTTGGATGTATATTGCACTTGATAAAAAGACTGAAATTTTTCCTGCAGAAATTTAACTGTCAAAATGGTATTGACCAGGCAGAATGAGCACAGAGATCCCAGTCACATCTCTGACCTTACTGTTTACTACTCCAGTTGAAACAGAATATGTCATGCCACATTTTCAGAAATAAGAGCAAACATCCTACAGAGATCCACCTAGCATTTTGTTTCCTCATTCCCTTCCTCCTGATATCTCATGTAGTGCCATTTCCCATGCCTACCTCTAGCTGGTTTTAACTGAAGCCATTTATCTTTTTATGTTTATGGATTTAAAAAGATCATTTCACAACTATCTGCAGGAAGTAGCAACACAAAGGCTATGTCCAGGCTGCCAAAGCTCGTTATAGACCCCTGTGCAGCCTCTGAGCTCCTCTCCTTAGGACCACCAGGACTCCAGAAGCACCTCCAGATCAGGCATGCCAACAGCAGGGCATTACCACAGTACAAGCACCGGAGTAAAATCAGTCTTCCAAGCACCAGACTTTCTTCAGTGACTAATTACCCCTTCCACATCACAGCACAGTGCAGAAAAGCCTTTCTTCTTCCAGGCTTAAACAAGCTTCACCCTTTTGGGTCCTATCTCAAGGTCTCATTTCTGAATATTCACTAGCCCAAAGCAGATTTGCTCCCCAGGAATCTTACACATGGATTCATTCAGGAGTGTGAGCTTGGCAGCTGGGAAGAATGTGGTTTCCTCATGAAGCTTTAAGTCCACTCAGGATTTGGTACAACCTGGTTGGTTTTAGAGTTAAAGCATTCTAGAGCATCTTTAGAAGCTAGACAGGAGTTAGCCATAAGCAAGGAAGGCTTAGCATCATCCAAAGGGAATTATTTTTGTCAATGACAGAGATATTTATATTCTCCTTTCCTTAGGAACCCTGCAGATGTGTCCTACAGCATCAGTTGCAGGAATTATATAGGCTACAGAAAGCACACTTGTCTGTATAACCTCCAATTGAAGGTGTTAGAAAATGCTGAGGGGAGAGAGAGCAGTTAATTTAGCTTACCTGCCATCCCAGTACCTACACAGATTCCTGGTTAATGATTAAACCAGTGAAAGTACTCATATTTAACCATATAAAATACCAGTATCTTCTGAAAAGCATTTTTTTTTCTTCACAGAAAACCTTCATTGGAACATGAATGGTGCCAAATATCCCATAATTTAAAACAAATGGGAATTTCCATTTTTTAAAGAATAGAAGTGTTTGGAGATGTTTTTTTGTTAAAGTCTATCAAGACTTAGCCATGCCTTTTTCTTGCTCATGTCTGCTGTGTCAGACACAGCAAGTTTGCTCTTCTCTGCTTGCAGCTCCACTGGCCAGGCGAGCCCTGCCCAATTCACTCACTGTTTTCATGGCTTTATCACTGAAGCAGCATTCCTGCTGTCACATTTTGCACACACCTCTCACATGCACACACCATGGCAATGTAGGACAGGCAGTACTACAGTCCAATATCAGTAAACTTTAGTGGAAACCCAGACACTGAGTGAGCTACTGTTTTTCTTAACACTGCAAGCAGAACAGGGCTGTCACTGTAAAATATCATTAACAACTAGGAACCACCATGACTTCAGTTCAAGTCCCAGCAATGAGTTTACAGTTTTTGTTGTTCAAAGAAGAGCTGTTAAATATAGAATGAAATACTATCTGCAATGTATAATTCCCTTTCTAGATATAATGCTGAAGGCACCCACAGTTTCCTGGAAAAGCAAAACATGGGAAAAAACCCTGTAGAATTACGTAAGCCAAAATACAGTAGTTTCACTGACAGACACTGCTTTAATCTTTTGCATGGCTCTACTTGATAAATACCTCAACCCATACCAAACAACTTCATTTAACCAGGTACGAATGTTTCTCTTTTTGACAGCCCCTAAAGCTGCTCAAAGATCAGAAACTGTCACACAGGCTTTTAATTTATTGCTTCTGCTACAGTCAAGTTTTCCAATGGGATGGCAATAGGTGGTAACTAAGATGAAACATTTTTTAGCTAAATCTCATGAGCCTGCATGCTACAGGATGGGAGGAGGGAGATGAATGTGAACAACAAATTAGTAAAATTTATCTTTCTAAGACAGCAGATCCAAGGCAGGAGAAATATATTTGATGGCCCAGGACAGCTGCACTGCTGGAGTCAGAACAGAACTCCAAGAAGGCACATGCAAAAGTGTGTCCTGCACAAAGGCTCAGGAGTCCAGTGCTACAAAACACTGTACACAGGCCAGGAGTTGTCATTCAAAAGGGACAGGGAGAAAAAACAATCTGTCAGATTCAGCAGATGAGCTGCAATCTGCAAGGTGCTGCAGAGATCATTGTTTATGCAGAAAGTCCCTCCCATTCAGTGACGAAACAACGTCTAAATAGAGAGTGTTTTTAGGAGGTGGGATCAAGAGAAAACCTGAATAGTAGAGCAGGAAAATGTAAGTCTTAAAAGCACCTAAGGCTGCCTTGTTAATAAGTTATTTGCAGCTACATTCTGGGTATGTGCTAAGAATTTCTCACACCTGTTTATGCCCATGCCTAAGTATTAGACGTGAAATTACTATGCTCTTATATGAGACCAGGCACAGTGGGGTGGAAATTTCCATCTGTATTCTAGACTATCAGGAATCCTGCAAGGGAAAATCTGTAAGTCTCCAGAAACAGGGTGTTCAGAGAAGCCTCCAGGGCAGGATGGAGGAGGCAGAAGACTCAAATGCCCATATAANTTCCCCAGAAACGGTGTTCAGAGAAGCCTCCAGGGCAGGATGGAGGAGGCAGAAGACGTTTCATATGCTTGGACTCAAATGCCCATATATATGCCACAGATTATTTCTGGCTCAGCAGACAGCACACACACATCAAGGTTGGCCTTGCAGCACCCACACTCACACTCACACGTGTGGCTTAGCTCTACTGTTTGCTCAGATGTGCAACAGCTGCATGGACAGGCACAGAGCAAGCTCTAATGCCATGCCAAAGTCCCTGTTCCAGTATCATCCCTACTCTTTTTCTATTCCCCCTCTGGATCACAGCTGAAGTGGGAATGTGTGCTCAGTTGCCATCCAGCCTCCTGCTTTCAGAGCCGACATAAATTCCAATCTCCCCAAACTTGGACAAAAAGCTGAGCAATAGTCACTTCTCTACAGAAACATCTCCCCGCCCAGAAGAAAGCAATAGCAATTAGCAAAACAATTTACAAAATACAGACTATTTTTATCATGGTGGCAGTGCAAAGGTTTAGCACCATCATCAGTCAGACAAATGTGTCTCCTCCGTAAGTTCCAGAACTTTTTGCCAGCATTTGCCAGTCTGGCCACAGAAGCTTAGACTGAATTAGCAACAAGCAGAAGAGTTGATTCATCCAAGAAGACACAACTCTTAGCTTTGCAGATATGAATTTGGAAGAGCCAACAGTGACTGAAAATTCTTTTCTCCTTGGTAACTATTTGGATTAATTTGTTAAATAGGTTGCTAATAAGTGCTAATGGATCACAGATTCTGTTAACTAATTAAATAAATAAATCTAAAGATAAAAGTGGTATTCCTCAGCCAGGCTCCATTTGCTACATCAGGCTTGAAAAGAGAAGCTCGTGTTGGCCAAGTCTACACTGTACTCTTATGTACATAAAGAACATCAGTCTTAAGCACTGTTAAGCTGGAACATTTTATTCTGTTTCCTGCAAACTTTTAATCCTGATTCTGAAGTTCTGCCAGACTCTTAGTGATACTGAGCAGCACTTATTTACCAGTAGCTCCTGAATTTCAAGCAATCTCCCAGGCAAGTTCTGACCAGTGCAGAAAGAGTTATAGGATCAGACCAGAAAAAGGAAGTATTAAATATTGAAGTGTTTTTGGGAAGAATGTAAATTTACATAGTAGCTATTCAGAAAACCAAATTAAATTGAAGCATGCATTAAAATTAAACAGTGACTACTATTTTATTACCACAAGCATTCATTTCAATGCACTTGTAGGATACTAATTTCACACATGGTTGGACATAAATACTAACCTGTTTTCTATTTCACCAGTATAAATTAGTGTGAGAAAGAAGTTTCTTGCTGTGATAAAACTAGTAGTGGTGTCTGCAAAAACAAAAACATTGTGAGCCTGGTTTGTGCAGGTTTTTTTACACAAAGTTAGAAAACTAAAGTTTGGATCTGTAAATGTACCATAATGTTTAATATTCTGATTCTCCTCAAAAGCCCTAGTAAACTTGAAATTAATCAGCTAACACATCAAATGAGTCATGCATTCCTATTGAATCAGGTGACAACCTTTCAAAATCCCCTAGAACTCCTTACTACAAAGTAGTCCTTGAAAATCCTGCCAGCAGCCCCTGTAACTGGCAGCTGTTTATCCAGCTTAGTGCTTTGCAATAGCTGTAACACTGAAAATGTGCAATTTGAAGTTCATACCAGATTTCACTCACTAAGGGGAATGTTTTTCCAATAATTACCCAAATTAATAAAGTTAATAAAATAAAATTTATTTTGCTATTAAGCAAACATCCCAGTATTGTTCATGTAACAAGTCTCATCTACAAATCCTTACCGAGGAACTGTCAGAAGATACCCCTCAGTGGTATTTTTGAGGCAGTTTAGATTTGGTTTGTTGCTTTGCTGGGTTTTGGGGTTTTTTTGGGGGGGGGGAGGTGTTTAAAAAAATAGTGTTTTTGAAGGCAGCAATCAGTAAATTACTGAGATTAAATCTGATGCACCAGAGTCATTCTGTGACCTCGAGTCCTCCCCCACACTACTCCAGGCACACACAGCAGTTCTTGAAGCTACATCCCAGGGGCAGTCATCACTCCTCCTGACACCAGGAGCAGGGCTCAGTTACTCAGTGTCTCTCTACTTGCAAGTCACCACTTCTCTCCGGAGGGCTTGAAGAGTCTTGCTGAGCGCACTTCCACTTCTGTCACTTTCCCCAGGTATATTTTCAGCCTGGTTTACAGCTACAGCTGGAAAGGTTCCAGATGTTTTCCTTCATTTATTGTCTTTTTTGGCTTTTTCTTTTCCACTAGAGCAGGTCTCCTTTCCCTGCTGCCTATAAGCAGAGACTCACAAGGATGGAGAGTAGCTCCAGCTTCCTCCCAGTACTGCTTGCTACAGGCAAGTGTGACAGAGGGGAGGTTTTGGGATACTGGGAATGCAGGAGAAGCACATGTGACTGAACCAGAAACTTGTAACCAGACAAGGAGGAAGATGTGCCCACACAGCCTCGGGCTTCTCAGAACCCCTGGGCTGAGGAGCAGCCTTCCACCCCTCTCCACAGTGATTCCAGACCTGCAGTACTTACCTACTTGCAGTGGTACTTCTGATCTCAGTTCAAACCCCAGCTTAGCTCTGAACTCCAAAAGTAGGTCTCTACTGCCACCACATCTAGCTCAGAGTATCTTACATTCCTCATGCATTAAAAGCCCAGGGATGGATTACTATGGCTCCCAAGGAGACCTAGAGAGTCAGGGATGATGACATATCTATGGTGTACTGAAGACTCCCAATGAGGTTTGTGCCCATTCCAACAATTGCGAGTATTAATGTTTTTCACCCTAGAAGAGATGCTTCAGTGGCAGAACATTCAGGAAAGAACCTCTGTATAATTTGAGTTTTCAATACATGTTGCCACTTTGATATCTGTATTTTTAGTTCCAGTGCTGATGGGGCCAAGATTCATACAGAAGTGTGAGGATCTGGTGTGCTGACAGCTTAGAAGAGACAAAATCTGGAACCAGATGGGAAGTCACAGACGATACTGTTCTGCAGAAGGGGCAAGACAGTATCTGCAGATACTATTTTCAAAACAATATGTTCCAAACCACTGTGACACTTGCTCTGAGAGGGAGGACATTTATATAACAGCAGGTAAGACTGACATACTTTCTGCAGAAGAGCTGCCTTCAAGGTAGGTATTTCTACAGCCCCATCTGTCAGTCTGATAGAGGCTGGTATCAAAATTGACCTCCAGGAAAGCTGTGCTATAAATTCTTTAGGACCACACATGATTCTGACTATCTTTGAAAACATAATGCCTCACAGCTGCTGGAGCTGAAGTACTGCCTTCCTTCAAAGGGTGAACCCTCTGTGTTCATCTGGATCTGTTTAGGAACACTGATATCTGTTAAAAAGAAGAGCTCTGTATCACTGACTGATATAATGAATCTAGAAATTGTACACAAGAACCAACCATCTTCCTTCCCTTGATTGTGTCATGTCAGCTCTTCCCTGTGCTCTGGTGAACATCTGGAAGAGACCAATTCCATGCTATGCTATGCTAGCATGCCTTATTGCACAGCCAGCACTAGACAGCTCGCACTCCAGAGCTGCCCCAAGGCTGAGCTGTAGGCCACAGGCCATCTGGCTACCAAGATCCAGCAACAAATATATATTAGAAACAAATATTAGGATAAGATTCTTAGATTCAAATACGGGGGTTCCTTATGCTGTGACCTGTGAAATTCCAGAGGATAATTACTCTTCTAAATAATAATTAACCTATCTGCAACAGGGCTTTCCCTGCCTCCAGGGAAAGGTTAAATTCATTATGGTTCAGTGAAATACTCCTAGATCTACAGATGAACAACACCCAACTTTGGGGTGGATTTTACTCTTACAAGAAGCCTTAGTGGATCTTATGCATAAGATTTCCATATTCCCATTCATGGTGGATGGTAGAGAGCCTTAGCAGAACACTTCTGTGCCCAAGAACACACATTCCCCTTGCAGCTTCTGTCTGCTCCTCCCAGCTGGCACACTGAGCAGCAGCCACGTTGGTCCCCTTTGCTCACAGAAGCAACACCCAAAACCCAGCCACCCCTGCTCCCAGTCTGATGCTCTGCAAGTGTGAAAAAATAACGACTGTAAGCTCCACCAGGAAAAGCTTTTATTTCAAAGATACCTCTCTTCATCAGTTATGAAATCGAACAGCACGACATGAATTTAAGATTCAAATGTCAATATTGCAAACATATGCGGATTTCCTAGGCAACAGAAATAAACACTACAGTCATTATTATCATTCACACAGTCAAATACAATTTTGAATCCATGATTTTTTATTTGTTTATATGTAATAGCATTTCAATCCTTTTATTGTAATCTCTTGCCAAGGCCATCCCTCCTGCTCGTTTCATATATGTGTGGGTACACACACATACTTGTGCTGATTCTCCCACTGTCAATGGAAGGTTTCACACACACTTCTTTTTTTAATGTATGTATTTTTCTAAAATATTGGAAAATAAAACTAGTTTTGGCAAAGAAGATTAGTGTTCTCTACTAAATACTTTTCTTTATTTACCAATGATTATTACCTTGTCTAACTTATTAGACTGAATAGTTTTTCTATGCCTTGTGTCTGCAACACTGGCCCAAAAGCAGCATTTAGTCTTAGTCAGCAGTGTACATGAGTGTCCTGTACATGCCTGCTACTGACTAACTGTGGGACTGGAGTAACATCCCTGGTCGGGTGAAATTAAAAGCCAAGCATCAAAAAGACCATGTTTCACCCAAATGTCTTTCAATTTAATCAGTATAAGATATTTTTATTGCTGAAAATCTCAGGTTCAAATACAACTATCAGCACAACTCATCATACATTTAGATTGTGTAACCAGAATGAATCCTAGGAAGTTTAATTGGGAGCAATTTCTTACTTGAATTAAAAATCAACATGAATCAACATGTTAGCATTCTACATGCTTTCAGTAAAGTGGGTTGTTCAGAAAATAATTCTTCCACCTTGTGTTAATGTGACCCAGGATGTCCCTCAGTACTCCTGCATCAGTTCTTGGACCTCGCACTACCCTCAATAACACCAAGTTTTTACACTTGAGAAGTTACAGTTAATTCAGAATACATCAGTGCACAGGAGCAGCTTCAATTATTTCCCCCAATGCATTATTCTGTGTTTATCTTCTGTGAATTTCATTTGCCATCATATTGCCCAATCATCCAATTTATTAAATCCTTTGGGACGTTCTCCCAGTCCTCCATTCTTGCTTGGTTTCACCACCTCATTATTCAATTAATCTTCTGGATCATTATGGTGTGTATTGAAAGGTATACTCTCCAAGCAAAGTGATTATTCTTAAGATCGAATTGGATTTTGCTGTGATACATTCAGCGGTGCAAGAAACACAACCATGAAAGCATTAGACAAAGAAAAATACTGCAACATATATCCCTAAAGAAAACAAAAGCTTGATGGGCTCCCCATGCTCACCATGGACACAGTACTTTGTTGTTCCAGGCCCAATAACACTTTCTGTGGTTTATGGTATGCTAACAAAACAGCGGGCACTTAAAACAGGGTCTAAAGCTTTCAGCCTCTCCAGATCAAGGGAGCTGAACATCCCCAGTGCACAGCAATGCTGCATTGGCTTTAGTCCTCCTTGTGCCTGGGAAAAGCACCACAAACCTGCTACTGCTTCCTGACACATTTGCTTTCCTTCTAGGAGCTTTTCCATCTCCTGCAAACCCAGGTGGGGAGAGGGAGATAAGTGAAATGGAAAAGAGAAGGAAAGCATCACCATGCTGGGATTATGCCTGATAGACTTAGGCACTCCATTCCCACTACAGTTCTGTAGATGTTTAGTGTCAAAGACCATGAAAATAATTTCAAAATTTCCTGAAGAAATTTCTACATCTGCTACACTTTGCCAAGGCATGGAGCTGCCTCCCTGCTGTGCTATGGTTTTGTCCATAACAGTGTAGGTGGACATTTTTAGACACTAACATCAGGCAGAGGAGCTACTGACTCAGAATCTGCTCTGAACTTTCAACCTAACAGGAATCTCCCTCTGCAAAACTTTGTCAGTCTTGAAGAAACCAATCCACAAAAAGGTCACAGAAACCTCCTTCTGAGCCTACCCAACAGATGTTGCTTTTAGTTCACCCCACAAGCAAAGACATCCACTTCTTTAGAGGCCAGTATAATTGTCATAGAAGTCAGAGAAAAGAGAGTTCAAGTTCCAGGGCCGTCACTTCCTTATTTGTTTTGGGAATACTCTCAGATGAAGCCAAATTGTCATTAGCCTTATTTCAAGATTTCAAACATAGAACAACGGCAGAGTTTGACACTTATTTGTAGTTTCTGATTTTTTTAGGGCAGTGCTTTCCATTTCCTTGCAATTGGCAATTTTCTACCCATGGTTTTTGAAATCTCATTTTCCCGTCTTTTGCTCTACAATCTTAATAAAAGACGAAGTATCTGAATAAAAAAAATGGACTTGGAAGTTGATCAGTAAAAATCAACAACTGACAGAGCTGTCAGCAGTAATACAAGGACTTGATGGCTCTGGGTGATTTGCACACACGAGTGAGTGTGTGTGTGCACATGCACACACATTCTCAATACACACACAGAAATCTCTAGATCTTGAAACAATCCTGCTATGAGTCTGCAAAACAACCTCAAGCAAGTCACATTTCTGTGCCTCTTTTTTATACTTCTGTAGAATGGGTATAGTGATACTACTTGCCTCACAAGAGTGGCAAGGAACCCTCGTTCTAGTTTACTGTGTTCTGATATGCTCAAGGAGTGCTCTTGAAAAGTGGAGAGTTAATTGGTTCATAAATTGTCAACCTTGTAGTTAAAAATAGCTTTAATACGTCAATTCTTTCTGAGTTAACACAGAAAAAGGCAATTACTTAGGACAAGGTAGGAAGAATGGGGTTTTTTTTGCTGAAATGTAACCAAACGCTAATTATTGTGTAAACATTTATAACAAACTACCACTCTTTGGAGGCCTCCAAAACAAACTTCAGTACAAACTAAACAAAGGCTACAGCACAGACTGCTATGCACACATCACATACACTTTGTAACATCCCACTGTAATACTAATTGCTTCAAGACATTGTGATGTAATTATAACACCGTTATGGAGACAAAACAATGTTGCCATGGTTCTGTCAGGATACCCAAACCATTCTGTGTGTCTGTATCAGAGTGAAACTCTCAGAGTGCACACATGGAGGAAACACTGGGCTGCCAAAGTGAAATGAAAGGGTGATGCTGTGAATTGTTGATGAGCAACCTTTAAAAAGAAAATGGAAGTGACACTAACACGATTCTGCAAAGATGGCACGATGTCCAAATTAAACTGAACTAAATCAGAGGCATTCCATTTAAATCATGTTATAAACAAGAGCCATTTGTGCATTAGTGATTCAGCTTTTTAAATGAGTCAGTGACAATAAATGACAATGTTTTGACAGTTCATCTTGAATGCCAAGAGGATCATCTGAGCCACGAGCCTTCTTTTTCCTCCCTTCCTCTGATCACCTTCCAAAGAGACTGTAAAGTACATTTCTGGTAAGAGGAGTGGTTTCATAAAGACAACACTTGAGATCTATACTTACTCATTATCAGTGGCCACAAGAAGAAAGCTCTATTTCTACTTTTTTTCCCCTATAACATCTCATTTTTATTATAATGTCTAGAGAACATGATACGATCAGACCTTCTCTTGCCTCATACTATCTAGACTGCATTTGCAGACAGTCCCTTGTTTGGAAGAGCTCACTAGGAAGTTTCAACCAAAGTATTATATTTTAAGAAAAACAGTCCTCCAAATCTCAAACTTTCCCAATAGGAATATTCCTGATTTGTTGACTTCCTTTTTTTCTCTCATTTTATAGTAGAAAAATCAAGTTTTCCTTCTTTTTTCTTTCAGCTCAAATTCCTTACCCTTCCATTCTCACCTAAGATTATTCCTCCAGCCTGAACCACTTCCCATGATGAGTCTCATTTCTGCCCTTCATAAGACACTACACGTTGCAAGAGGCAATCTGTTAAAAAATCCCAAACATATAGGAGAAGTGTCCTTCCTGTAATTGTGCTGAAGTAAATACGGGCAGAAGCTGGAATCCAGACCAGTATTTGGGCACATTTCAGTTCCTGGCTACATCATCCAGACCTGTGCATCTGGAGAGGCACCAGCTCAAACCCTACACTGATGTGCAGCCACTGCACCCTCACACAAAAGCTTCAGTCGACACACCAGTGCCAAGCTCATCCTCCTCCTCCTCCTTTTCAAGAGCCTCTTCAGTTGGAGGAAATACATTGTGCAATACAGAAATCTTTCTCAAGTGACCACCCAAAGGATTAGTGAAAATGGGTTATCCAGTAATAGCATTTTTATCCAACCTGCAGTTAAAAGTCCAGTCTGGGAAGGCTGATCCTGGAAAGAGCCTGTATGGCTCATTGCATTGAATAGAGGTCTTCAAGACACATCCTGTATTAAGATGATTTTTACCCCAATAATTTTCTAGTTTTTCTGACTGCCTCCTGCTCCGGGGAAGTGTAGTTGAACAAAGAGACACTGAACCACCATCACCTCTTCCACCCCCATTTGAGCGTGGAGAGGATCCAGCACATGCATACTGTAACCTCACAATTTCCATAGCAACACCAGAAGGGTCTTGTTAACCACAGGTAGCACAAAACACTCACAAAGGTTTTAAACCATTCAGCAAGCATTAAAAAAAAAAAAAAAAAAAAAAAAAGGGACTAAAAA
>VXBU01012407.1:2229377-2251056 GCA_013400315.1 Bombycilla garrulus | reverse complement strand
AAACAAGGAATAAAAAAAAAAAAAAAAAAAAAAAGGGACTAAATATGCTGATTAGAATTTAAAATTCTCTGATAAGAGCATAATTTTAAGGCAGCAATTGAAAGAGAAATCTCCTTCAGGTTTCAGGTTGAAATAGTATTGCTGTTCTGCTCATCCAGCTTATGGTGAGGCAGCACCATAAGCATATTTTTCTGCTTTTTAAAAGGAAAGTATTAGTTCAATAGTTAATATGAATCACAAGGGAAACTTTACTATAGAAAAGAACACATCATAATGTCTCAGTAATTGTTGTTTTTCTATATATCTGCTATATAAAGCTATAACATAACCTACAGCCAAAGAAAAATAATGCAGTAATGGGGCTATTGCTCCCTCTACTGTAAATATTCATGATTTCTTATTACAGGTGATACAATACAATCCAAATCATTAAAAATACTTCAGCTAATAAAAAAAATGTTTTCAGAATAACTTATTGTTATATGTTTCCTAGGAATGCAGTGGAAAGAATACCCAAAGAAATATGATGATTTTGTTTCTTTTTTCACTATATGAGAAACCAGCAAGGTATCTCTAGGTTTTAATTTAAAATATAAACACATGAGGAAACCTTTCTGCCACTAATCACACTCTTGCTTCCTAGTGGCAAACGAAAAAAGAAATAATAACTGCCCAGTGAGAGGCATTTTGACCTTCTGAACAGCCTCCATTATGAACATCAGCACTGAGGAAATCAGCAAATTAATCAGGGAGAGTGGAAAATAAACAAGAAGGTGATTCATGAGGAGATTTACAGGGCTGAATTGTACATGTGTGGGAAGGCAGATTACTGAATCACACAGAGCCTTCCGTTACCAGAACCGCCTCATTTCTCAGCTCAGCACCTGAACGGGCTCAGTGCTGAGGTGCCGGGCTCACCCAAAAAGTCTTCAAACAAACTCTGATTCTCTGTCAAAGGCCAAAGAGGCCGAATATAATTTTATCCAAACCGTCTAAAAATAAATTGCTATTGAGCAGAGGACAGAGGGGAGTTGCCTTAGGACCAAATTGCTCTCACAGAGGCTTTATTCCTTTGCAACTCAAGATTTGTAACTTATGAAAAAACTTCTTCTATCTTTTCTGCAATATTAGAGTAATGGATAATGAGAGTATAGCCACTAGATTTCTAGTGCAAGATTCCTGCTGGGAGGTAATATGCAATTGCCTCCTCTCTTTCTCAGTCTCTGCTATGGCTCAAAGCAATCAGCAGCAAAGGGAGTCCAGCCAAGGAGGGGCTGATGGCAGCAAGTACCAGGACATCACCCCTGGACTTGGCTGGCATTTGTACAGGCAGCAGCATCTTTGATAAAGACTTCTAAGTTATCCAGTAATAGCAGATTCATAAATCAGAAAAGATTCACCTCCAAACTTCCCATCTAAATATTTCCCTTCTATCCTTTCTCTAAAATACTTTACAGGAAGGAATGAAATAACTTCCATTTTCTGCTGATCTGAATTACATAGGATAAGGTTCCTCAACTGATTAGACTTAAAGCACCTCTTCTTGATTTATCACTGATTAAAATCAATAGTAAAGTCCTCACTGATTTCACTGAGTGATGGATCAGCTCTTTGTGCTCTGCAGCACGCAAGGATCTGAAAATCGTGACTGTATTTAAACATAAGAGACTTTTTCTTTTGTGCCAGAAGGCAGTGTCAGGCACTATGGGGAGTGCCTTCCAAGTGCCTTGTTCACTCTGGGCTCCCTGCTTGGGGAAGCATATGGCTCTTTGTGCTTGAAGCCCTATAAATCTGCATTAATTTCAAATATATGAATGTGAATCATTAGCCTATGATTTCAGAGCTAATAAAAGAGAACACAAAGTCAATATCACTTCTAAGCATTTCCAAATTTGACATTATTGCATCACTGACCACTCTTAGGACAGCCTTTTTCCACTGATAAAAACTTATTTTCAAGTTCAAAAAGACTTTTCTTTTTTTCTTTTGAATCTTCATGGCCAAATACCTTGTGAAGACTACATACCCAAAATAGCAGCACCATCACTTGAATTTAATTAAAACCATTTGTCAGAAACATATTTTAAAATGCAATGAGACCTGTATAACCAGCCTGAGTTCAAACTCCAATTACCCTGGCCTGTGTATAATTGGAATCACGGGGATTAATGAGCACATACAATTGCAATATTTTTTTTTCCTCCACAAAGATTTTTGATTGCAGAGAAGGAAAGAAATAAATCACAAAATAAAAAGGCTCCACTTCAGGATATGTTAAAGTGAAAAGCATCCACAGAGAATAAAGGGAGGTTTGGTGTGAAAGAAAGAATTGGCCAAGTCTAGAACTACTTACAAAACTTCTACTTCTAAATTGTTTTCATTACCTGACCAGAAAGATTTGATATTCAGGTGTGTTTGTTTTCAGATACAAGGATTATTGTCTTAAATTAAACTTGAAAGTTCTAGATGTTTAACCATCGACTGAATTAACAAAAGCCTTTTATTTCAAGTAAAGAGAAAACACACATTAAAATACAAGAAGGAAATTCTTTCTTTACATGCATCTCCTTTCCACTTTGATTATTTCTTATCTAAAGACAAGAAAAAATAAAAGTGAGATTTAATGCCAAAGTGCCTTTTCACTACCTCAATGCACCTCCCACTTCAAGCTTTTACCAAAACCTTGCAGCTGTTCTTTGCTCTGTGTTGGGGCACAAAGGACAGAACAGATAGAAAACGGTGAACTTTTAGTAAAACATCTCTCCAACCGTAATTTATTAACTCACCTGACATTTCTTCCACGGTATTTTAGAGGTGGGCAGCAACAGGCTACTCCAGCTGCTCCACATCACAGAAGATTAGCGGAACTAAAAGGATACATTTCAAAGACCCCGGATCTTAAATCACACTGCCATCACAAAAAGAGGTATGATGTGCAAAGGCAAGGAATATCTGTTATGAGTTCAGCAGGTATAACTGGGAAACACCAGATACAATTTTGGGTGCAGAATTCTTCCTCCAGTCCTTTCAAATACTTTTCCCTAAAAAGAGGTACGCATTTCACAAAATACATCTGTTTTTTACTAGTATTGCCATCTCATCTAAAACATTTTGCTCTACTATTTGCCTTACTTATACCTTAAGGTTGGATCATCCCAGCTGCATCTCTGCAATGCTGTGGCAAGACTGAACCCTACTTTTCTTGTTTGTTTTGCAGCTGGCTGTGGAGGTACCAACAGCCTTTCATCACCGAGAAATAGTTCTCCAATAATAATCTTAATACATTTCCAGGCACAAAGAAGCCTCTGGTGACAAGAAAAGAAATCTCCATGACAGATGCATGAGTAAAGCTCAGGATTCTGATTTGGTCATTATGACTGGTTTAATGAATAAGTGCTATGCTGTATCAAGGCTGTGTCTTTTCATGGTTCTGTTATCCGTCACTTAACTTCATCCAAAGCTTACCTTTTTACTAGCTTTTCATGGACTCTGGGTAAAACTAAATTAGCTAATCCAATTCAGTCAGTAAAGAATTTATCCCTCATTGGCATCATATACTTGCTTCCCTTGCTTTTCCCTTAGAAGATGCTCCTTTAAAGGCTTGATGAAGACTCAACTCACAGTACATAATTTGTGGATATGCAGATTCCCTATGTTTTCACAGCTTTTCCCCATATACATAATAAATGGTGCTTGCATGGTGTGGGCAGAGTTATGCTTCTGACAACTTTATAATGCTTCTATTTGGTGTAAGAAATCCAACCACCTTTATCAAAGCAAAAGGTGAAAAAAGCAGGCTCTGGCTGCTAAACTAATCAACAGTAGTTTCCTTCCAACTTTCACTGACAAGTCATTTCCTCCCATGGTCATTATGTTGTTATTTGTACAGCAACAGCTGCTTCACAGGAGAAGTAGAAGACACTGCTCCTTTTGCCAGTGTCAGTAGGTGATGGGAGGAGCCCATCTCAGACCCTTGGAGATGGACTCACACGAAGGGTCTTTGGGCAGGAATGTTTGATTGCCTTTCCAGGGCCAGAATAGCAATCAGGCTCTCATTTTCCAATGTTCCAAAACAGCAAAGTGACAAATAACACAGGGCACACAAAAGAAGTACTGCTTTGTAACAACATAATTACACAATTCTCTAGTTTCACTGTGTGTTCGAATACACCAGCTCTTCCTCTACAGTAAAGCTGTGATTTAGCAGCCTTCCTGATTAGCCAACTGTTATACAGCAAGAGCTGTCTGTTAATTCAGTCAGCATTAGACTCCATCCTCTTCCCTTGTTAGCACCGAAGGCCACTGAGATGTTTTTTCTCTCTGCTGCTACACCAGGCTCCTCTCCCAGCACTGCCTCCACCTCCCACTGGCCCTACAGCAACCTGTGGCACCCCAGGCACCAGTTTGGTCTACCTCTTCCCCTGTTCCTCATTCCAACCCCTGAGCTTGGTTCCAGGGAATTGTGATTTAGGTATAATACAAAACTTTAAAATTAACTTTATTTGATTTCATCTTATTTAGGCAAAGGAAGGAGATAGGCTTTCTGAAATTAAAGGATTTATGATAGGTGCCCAAATCAGTACTTTCATTACAATACTCTTCAAGATTATAAAAGGCAAGGTTTTATTTTATTTTTACTGCAAAGTTTGCAGTCATATTGCATTTCTTCTTATTTATCAAAGAAAAGCTCCAGAGTCCTTCTGAAACTTACTTACATTAAAATAGCACGGTAGGAATGATGTCAGTCAAATTTGTCTATTCACAGTGACATTTACTGAATTGGGCCCTGTGACTAATTTGGGAAATAGACAAAGTGGCACTTGAACCCCACTTGTCCTCTCCACTGTCCCAGAACATCTTTCCTCCTTCAGCATGGAAGGGCAAGAAAATTCTGTCTTAGCTGCAGAACTGCAAAGATTCACACTGGACAAAATGTGGGGCAGTAGAGACACCTAAGCTTCAGAAAAATACACTGTAAAGCAGGGAGTTGAAAACACCATGTCCTATTTGCAAACTGTCATGTACAGCACACAAAACCTGTGGGGTAGGGTCACAGGCTTAAGCCCTGATTGCAAGATGCCAGCAGCAAAGGTGGCATTGATGCAGCAGGATTGAACCCCAGGTTACTCCTGCAAGGCACTTCCATTTGGGCTAAAACTCACCACGAAGAAGGTGATGAGAAGCCTCGGCTTTTTCCTGCTCAGCCTCACTTGCCACACACCTACAACACTAGAGAAAGTCGTACAGCAGCAAGAGCTCACTACAAAAAGAGACAAGTTCTATGTACTTTTTTTTACCCCTAAAGCTGTTTAATCAGGACCCATTTCAGAACTCTTGTTCATTAATGCATCTGCATAGGTGACCTCATGATTTGTGACAGGTCCGTGACAACTGGAGGTGAGCACAAAAAGGGGTCAAAAGGAGAAAGTTAACAGGTTCTTTGTAAGTTAATGGACATTTTTTTTCCAGTCTGCTAATGTATATCCATTAAACATTTTGTCCGCTTATTATTTTTGTGAGACTAAATAACCAATTCAGTTCTTGGGGTTTGTAATATTGTTCTCTTCAACTTTCTTTGTGCTACACACACATATGCATGTACAAATCTTCTATAGATTAGAAGACAACCTGTTGAGATACCCATCAGGTAAAAATCATTAGAATTATCATTGGAAGGGGATAACACCTTCTGCACATTCATATTAATTCCTTCTATTTTATTGCTATTTGGTTTTAGTATATTCTCTGCTGATGTATCATCCCTTACATATTTCCCTTGTTAGTGGACAAAATACTGAGAGGAGATAGGGTGAACTGGAGGTGTTGTACCTTTTACACTGATGTCACTAAAACTGCAAATGTTAACATTGTTATTCAGTTCATTGAAAACAGACTGGAATCTCACCAGTAATTATGAGTTAGTGAAAAGAGGCTTTTAAAACAATACATTTCCTTTCTTGAGACCCTCTTTCTTTCCCCCATCTCCAGGGAAAACACTGTATCTATTCCTGACTTTTCTGCCTATCTTTTTTCCATCACAGAAATTTGAGGGAGGACAACCCTATGTTGCTTTACTGTGTTTTGCTCAAAATCTAGAAGAGGTGATAAAAATCTTGATTATTTGTTAACACAATATAGGGATAAAACCCTCACAAAAGATTTTCCACATAGTAGAGAATGGAGAAATAACAAAAAAAAAATGCAGTAGGAAAAAAAGTTGTAAGCAAAAGAATACATGCAGAGCAAGTGGTTTTGCTGCATCATTTTCAGCATAAATTCATAGAAAATCTAAGGAAATTAGGGATTCCTCTGCTGGGTCCAATGATAAAGAGCTCAACTCTCTCCACCACCTGCCCAGACTGCAACAAAGGCTGACACAGAAAAAATCTAGAGCCAGAAAATGAGAAAATTCACTCTTATTTTCTCTGATTCCCACCTGATAACCTTCCTGAAGGTCAGGCCATTCCCACATGGAGATCATTATTCAGCGTCTGCCACCAGAGTTGTCCTTAAAAGCAGGATCATATTTATCATGAGTTTCCCGTTAGTTTCTTGATTTGTAACTCAGTGCTTTGAAAGAAAGCATGTAAGCATCATGTGTTAGCCAAACGAGGCCTAGCAGACCGGTATCCAAAGAATGCTGCACCAATCAGCTCTGCTAATTGCTCCCACCAGCTTGCTGAAGTGCCCCAGCCAAACATAATATGGAAAATACACTGCAAAATGATTTCAAACACCTCTCTCTGAACAGCTGAAGCTATTACTGTTCTTATGCCACCATGCCTTGATACAAATGACAGAATGCTTCTCTATTTAGCAGCCGCTTTTATTTGCTCTTCTCTGCTGTTTCCCCCATAAGTTCTATCTTACTATAATTTTTTTGGTTTAGTACCTTTCAGTTTCCCTTTCTAACTGTGCACCATCAAGACTCCTCTATTCTATTTTGTTGAAAATCATAATTCTTTCTTCTGCTACTTGCCCTCCTACCCTTTGATCCTTTTTTTGCTTTCCAAGTAAGCCACCGTACCCTTTCCTACCTCCTCCACGTTTCTTTGCCTCATTCACCTCCTCCTCTTCTTTCTCAACTGCTTTCATCTTACTTCATCTATGTGCTCTGGCTGACCAATTCCTCTTCTCTGCAGCTGAAAATGTAAATTTTTTTCCTAGAGACTGATAAAACCCAGAAGTCAAAAACTTCATCTTTAATCTTATTTTCTTATTTTCAGTATGGATGCTATGAAATGGAATTGGGCTTTCCACATTACAGTACACTGATGCAGTATTCAGAGAGTTCCAGATATGCAGTAAAGGACCAAAGGAATTAAAAGTAAAAGCAAAATTCAGATGCTTTAAATATTTTGCTAATTTAGGCATTAGCTAAAATTATGTACAGATGTACACAGCACCTCCATCTTTCACTATGTACTGCTCTTTGCAAGTCTCTGGTCTCTTCACATTAACAATGCCAAAAGAAGATTGGTTAAAATAGACCAAAACAGGAGATTTTTATCCAAACTGGCAGGTTTCAGTGATGAGCAGGGGACTGACCAAGTGCACAATAAGAGAACAAGAGTCAGGAATGTAACATTTGCCAGTAGCCTTTGTCACACAGCTTGAACATGGGTCTTTTCTGTTCCTGGGAACATCTGGACAGATGCAGCAGGAATGCAGTCTCCTCCCTGATGCAGAGGGATACAGATGTGGGGAGTGAGAAATCCACAGATGGCAGAAGAAAGGAGAGACTGAAAGGCAGGGAGAGATTGCAAGTGTGAGGTGGATCCACAGAACTGGTGTGAATGTCGCCTTTTACTCACAGCTTGTTCAATGAATCTCCTTCCTCCATGTCCCTGTGACCCTCCATTCTTTGATTTCAAACTTGCAAAGCCAAGGCCAGAAAGCAAATATGTTTACACACTAGCATATTAGAGACACCAGCTGTGCCTTTACCTGCTGATGGCCTGTAGTTCCTATGGTGCCAATTTGACTTAAGAAAAGTATTTGAGTTGAAAACGTGGAGGCTTTTGACGGGATCAGTTGCTATTGCTGGCAACCCATCACACAATACCTCTTCTGCCTCTTCTCCAGCATGCATGGAAGTAGCTGCATGGTACATCCATGGGCAAGCCAGTGTTCCTCCCCTGCTCTGCAACTGTACAGCAACTTCTCTGCTGGATGCTGGCTGGGTCATGGGGAGAAGAGAGGGAAAACTGCCCTGGCTGCTTTTCTTTTTTTAATTTTTTTTTTTTTTAATTGTCTCTTTCTCTTTGAAACATGGGGTTTACAGGAGAACCAGAGTAGAGGAATGCCTGATGGGATCCAAATGAACTGTGATAAACAGTCTTCCTCCTGTCACTCATGTAAGCCTAGGGGCCATGAAGTAAGAAAATCCAGCAATCAGGTCATAAGTGTCCTTTTTCTTTTCCTGCCAAGCGTCAGAGCAGCAGGTGGCTGGAAAGGCTCAGGGGTCATTTAGGATGAGTGACAGCACACTTTGCTTCAGCCATGGCCACATGCCATTTCTGTGTCATCCCACCTGCACCGAAGAATTAGAGAATGAAAAATTTGCTGCATGAAAGAGATACTCTACTTAATTTTGCTGTCCTTGGATTGTCAGATTGGATGTCAAAAAACCAACTTCAAACAAGGAACTTACAGTAAATAATTGATTTTGACCTCCCAGGCTTGATGAAAGATGTATCCTTGACATGAGAACACGAATATCTGAGTTTCAAAATGTATTCGGTATTCAAACCCCTCTACCTGCATACATGCTGCACCCTGCTAAAGTCCAAGAGCAGACAATTTATGCAATGCTGGTGTGCAAGGCCATTGTTTCCCTTGGCTACAAATAAGGAAATCATAAACACTCACATCTTCCCTCCCTACTTAAGGATATAGTGATACAAAACCAGCAAGCTCCTGTTCATTGTCGTTTTTCCATATCTCTCACAGACTCTGTTCTCTCCAAAAGCTCAGATGCAAACAGAGCCTGCCTGCACTGACTGGGCTGTTGGCTTTTATTTTTGTGTTTGTCAAATGATCCTGGTGCTCCAACCCATGAAGGACTGATCAGCCTCTCTTCTCTGCTCACCTTCTTATCAAAACATGGATTAAACAAGGATGAACCACTAGGAGCAAATTGGGGGAGGAAGGAGGCCAGGCAGAGTTTTCCTAATGTGTGTGTGGCACATGTTAGAATGTGTGTACATCCACAGCAGTCTCCTGGGACTTGCTTCCAGCAGTGATGTGGTCACCACTCAGCTCTCTCTGGGACACTGCCTTTGCACACCTTGATCCACTCATTAAGTTTAAGTAGAGGATTATGTCATTGTTTTTATCACAAAATTGCCCAGGCTGTGCTAAACCAAGGATTCATCTCTCTTTTGAGATTAATTAAATACATTCCTGTTTAACAAGGTTTATGAACTATTTCACATAGTAAGAAATTATGGCAAAGAGTAATAGAGTATAAACACAAATCACAAAAACCCCCACCCATTACTTAATCAAACCCAAATAAAAATTGTTTAATTTTCTCAAGGATTAAGTGTCTATATTTGCAGTTTCTCAGATTGATTTAATGCATTCTCCACAATATTTACTTCTGCTCTTAGCAATCCACAGAGAAAGTTACTGTGACCATGTTCTATTGCATTTGCACAAAATATCTTAAAAGAGAAACAGAATTAAACATGATGGTTTTGTCATTATGTTCTGACCTAGTGCAACATACAAAATATTACCTGCCTGTTAAAGCCAGTTGAGATAGCAGTTAAGTTTAAAACCAAATATGCATATCTAGATTAAAATATTTATGTATGTGCAGTCAGGGTGAATATTTTCAGAAGATTCTCAAA
Organism: Bombycilla garrulus; assembly: GCA_013400315.1. Taxonomy (NCBI): domain Eukaryota; kingdom Metazoa; phylum Chordata; class Aves; order Passeriformes; family Bombycillidae; genus Bombycilla; species Bombycilla garrulus. The sequence continues at coordinate 2,241,199 of VXBU01012407.1, read as the reverse complement.
TGGTTCCTGTGAATCCTGAAGGTGAGGAAGCCCAGAGATAGCTGTTTATTCCCCAGGTGCTATGGGAAGTCAAAAAAAGAGATAAAAGCAGTGTTCTGGTTTTATTTTATACCAAACTCCTGTGCCCTTTTCCTTAAGCAGTGTTTTGCCAACGTGAAGAGCATGAAGTCCAACTGCTGCTTAGGCCAGTGTCTCTTGCAGATTGTTAGAGGCAGTGTTCCTTGCATTTTCTGTGCAGGGGGAAGAAGAAGTTGGCCTTCTACTACTTCTATTTGATGGAGAAATCTTGCTTTCTTTTGTATTCCTCCTACAGAGTTTCTTTCCTACAAGGCAGCATGATCCAGCCCTCAGTAATTAAGATGCCCATCCTCTTCCCACAATTTTTCAAGTACAAAAGCCAGCTCTGACATCAACAAGAAAGAGAAAGTAATATTATTAGTGCTAATTCATTAGTAACAAATCTCTCTGGGACATATAAAGCCTATTCTCAACTTGAAACAGTTACATAGGGGAACACATAACTGAGGATGAGAACTTCATCAAGAATCCTCAGCAAGTCTGCAACCAGCTCAGCTCTGACTTCAGCTGGCTAACCCCAATATCACATTCACGCTTTGTTGAGAGTCAATTTAACAACACTATTCAGCCTTTTGCATCTGTAGAAGAAAAACAACTACTTGAAGGGAATTTCACTTCCACAAGCAGCAGGCTAACTCCTAAACATTTTCTGACCTTCAAAGATAAATCTAAATGCAGTTTTAGACAAAAGGCATCAGGAAATAAGAAAGACTTTATATTTAGAAATAAAATTACCATTTCTATTTAATTTGTAGACTAAAGTCACATAAACAAATACTGCCAACTTCTACTGGAAATTATTTAAGATTCGCCTCCAGAAATGTGTTTTGTTTGTTTTACTGTTTTTGAGCTAACACTTTCCTTTTGCCTATTAGTAATCACTTGAGAGATTATTATAACATTTTTTTCCCCATTCATTTCACTCCTAATCACAGTGAACAGTGCAAGTCAATAAATAAACTTCAAGTCTGTAAATAGTATTTTCGGTTTCATCCTGTACTTCATGTGCAGAAACACAATCCATACAATAAATCAAAGCTCTGTGTATCCCATACCTCCTGAAGTGCCCACCAAGCTCACAACATGGGAGCAGAGGTCACACTCCTCTCTGCAAGAAACCACATAGGACAGGAAGCAAGACACCAGCACTGAACCTTGTAAAGGCAGCTCCACCATAACTCAAGAGCTGACATCTTTGGTGCAAGAAAAATGCAATAGAAATAGGAAATAAACTAAGGGAGATGAAAACTACTGGACTCAGACTGGGGATTAGAGTTATGAGTGAAAGTGAGGAATCCTGTGGGAGACACTGAGCACAGAAACAACTTACTGCAAGTCAGAAAGCTGCTTTATGTGGTCTGACACAGACACCAAGACCAAGGCCGTCAGTTTCATCTCTGAGAGTGAAAGTGAAAATGAAGCTGTGAATAAGTGATAAGCCCTGGAAATCATACCAAAGAGAAGGAAAGGGAGAAAATCCAACATCTTGATAGAAGACGGGGGGGGCAGAAATCCAATTTTTTTCTCAAAATTCAGGACAGTCTCTGGAGGTCAGGTTGTCCTCTGTATGACCAACACACACATATTGGGTCACCTTAGCCTAATTCAGCCCCAAGGAGACCCTGGTTCACCTGAGGCAAGGCTCACAGGGCCGCCAGTCCCGTGATACAACAACCACTGCAAAACTGAGATTAAAGTCAATATTGGCAATTAAGGCTGTTGGAGAAGGACAGAGAATGTAGCCTTAGAGAAGATCTCATATATGGCTCCTTTATGTCTCATCATATGGAGAAGCACAGACACAACAGTTCAAGCTCCCCTGGCTAAAGCCAGGTAGTGTCCCTCAGGGGTAATCCACAATAACTTATATTAGAAAAGGAAAAACTGTTTTCAAGTCTTTATGTTTTCAGTCTTCTCTGCTGTGGGAGTCACAAATTATGCTAATATATTCACTAGCAAGCAGAGTGAGACCACTGAATTAATTTCTCATAAGACAACAAAGAGTCACAAGATATGAAAAGATCTCCAGTCACTTTCATTACCAGGCTGGGCAAAATAGTAGGCAGTGATTTTTACTTTTTAATTTTGGAGGGTTTGTTTTTACATAAAAGAGATATGGCACAGATCCTGAGAAAGATTTTTTAATTATTTGCCAAAATATTTCAGGAAATATGATGAGCAGGATATCATTGAAGAATTTGCATGACTGTTCCACAAGTGGGGGCAAAAATGATTGCTTGAGAGATTTAGCTGAGCTATATTGAAATACTGAAGATAAAAAAACTTTCCAGGTAAAGACTGTGGTGGAGCTGGATGAGAAGAAGTGAAGAATAGTTCCCATCCCATAAAACAGGTTAGGAGAACCTGGGCTTAGAGGATAAATGCTTTTATGTGACTAAGTCTATTTTACTTCAATAAGTGCTTTTCTCATAGAAGATAATTAAGGTGAAGATGATATAGATGATTTAATGCTCTTTAATTCTACTGAATAATTTAAGGTGAAGACAACACTTTGCCTTCAAGCCATTACTTGCATCCTTTGGTGGAGTCCCAGTGCTAAGCAGACATATCCAACAGATGCTTATTTTCAGTCATTTCCTTATTGTTTCAAGGAGCAGATAATGATACATTTTCAGCACTATTATGTGGTTTCTAAAGGAAATAATCACAACCCTACTATTAAATAAATAGCAACTTCTCTAATAATTTCCAGTGCTTGAGGTTAAGGTCAAAAAGGAGTGAAAAAATATTTGGAGCCCTCATAAGCTCGGATTCAGAATGCTTCCAGTGGCTAAACCAAGAATACAGGTCAGCTTTATAGCTCAGGTAAATGCATTGATTAATAGGGACATGTATGGATTTATATCAATTGTGCCAGGCCCAGCTGAGACTCCATTTTAAAGGGATGGTTGTATCTGGCTCAGGTCTTAGCTAATTCTCTAGAAAGATAATCAAAGCTCATCATTTTCACAGGCAGAGAAGTTCGGTGCATTTTCTTTTTTCTTTTTTTAATACAGGATGGAATTTATCAAACCTTCAAAAATATTACTCGATAATATACATTTTAAAATTACACAAGTAAGATGTGTGCATTTAACGACCAGGTTTATAGTGAATCTGTTTCCTCATTACCCCACTGCCATGTTCTGAAGCCAATCCACTGCAGCAGCAAGCCTAACCTGGAATAACCAAGTAGCATAGAAGGTGTAATATACTGAATTTTTCTCATAACATCTTCTGACAAAACTGATTCATCATACTGTGATGTTAACACTGGACCAAAACAGTAATTGAAATTTTTGTGTTATTAATTACTTTGTTGATAAGAAGGGAAATATTTGACATATGAATTGTGTAGAGATTACTACATGTAGGTAGATTAAAGGAAGTAATTTCTAATCCCAAGGACCTAGAGGAAGAAACCTAGATTAAAACTTCCCTTAACATATTTTAACAAATTAGAAAAGTCTTGTGGGAAAACAAGATAGCTATTCAATACAGGAACATGCAACATTCTACAGTGAGTCAGAATTCAGAAGCAATACACACAACACAGAGAATAACCGGATTTCTTATGCTGTTGCAGGAAGTTTTGAGGACTATCATGAAATTCAAATTCAGCATTAGTTGACAACACTGCACTGTTGCAAAAGAGAAAAACATTGTGCTAAGAAATGTAAACAGGGGTAACATTTATAGACAGATGATGTAATCCTCCTGTTATTCCTAGCATTGGTAAGGTCTCAGTTGGAGTGTTTTGTCCCATTTTGGGCATTGTATTTTGAGAAAGATGTGTATCAGCTGAAGTTTTCAGAATAGAGTAACTAAAGTTTTATGAAACACAACCAGGCAGGATTGAGCAATTTCAGGATGTTTAGCACAGAAAATGAAGTACCAATGATGACACAGTAATTACCTTCAAATCTTTAAAACACTGCTGCAGAGAAGAAAGGGAAGTGATGCTCTCCGAGTTCATGAAGAATATAAAATAAAACAGTAGGTTCAAATCCATCAGCAAAGATTTAAAACAGAAGCAGGACAAAATTTTCCCAGTGAAGCATTGTAACATTGCTCAGGAGGATGGTAACTCCGAGTGCACAAGGGCCAGCTGCTCCCTCAGTGCTGGGATTCCAGGAGCCACATCCAGCTCCACCATGCCACTGCCCCTAGCAAGGAATCAGGGCAGGCCAGGGGAGGCAGATCAAGACAGCATTTTCTGGCAAGTTCTGGTGATGCAGCAGGTCCAAGGCCAAGCCAAGAGGCATTCAGCAGACTGGGATCAGGAAGGCACGTGGCCAAGCAAGGCTGAGCCTGGTATCCTGCAGCGTTGCTGGGGCAGGGACTAACAGCCCTGGGCCGGGCTGAAATAAAAGTCCCTGGCCCAAGGGCAGGCATGAGGGAGTTCCAAGGGACACTGGGCACGACCATGAGGGCCACTGATGCCCTCAGGGCTGCAGGACATGGAATGCCACATGGAAAAGCTGGAGGTCTTCAAGAGCAGGCTCCTGGCAGAGTGGGCAGAGACATCTCTGATGCAGTCTTGGGACAGAAGAAGAGACCAAGCGACCTCTTTGCCTTCTTTTCTTTGACATCTCAAGTTTCATGCCAGAGATCTGAATCTCTCTATTATACAACTGCTGTGGCACACAGTGATGCTCCCCAGACATCAGGAAGGATGCCTTGGACAGAATAAAAAGACATCACCCCAGAGCTCTAAAGGTCCTGAATCAAAAAGAAAGAGATATCTTCCCCACTTCTGGGGCAAATATCTATAACATCGATAATTTACACCCATAGGTTTCCTATTCTATTATTCCAGTAATAGTGTTAACACTGATTACGTTTTTAGTTTGGATAATTTGCTTCCACCCATATGTCTGTAAATATTCTATATGGATAATCTAAGTACAAGAGATGGTGAATACTGATCTATTAGCTGCTTCTACATAGTGGAAGGTAGATTATTTCTTCAGCTGTGCTTCCTCTGGCCCTGAAGATTTCTGGTTTTCATACTCAGATCACGTGCTCCCCCAAGTCATACCACCATTGCAAAAGAAAGAATATGCATGAATAAATGTCCAGTAACAAATATAAAGTCATAGCCAGGCCATGCTTCTGTAAAATTGACATCCTTCCAGGTGTTACAGAACTAGTTATTTTCTGTACTCACATTGCTAATTTTACCTGTATTTTTATGACTTGTAATTGTTTATGTGCTTCCACTTTATCCTCCCACTTTATTTATGGAGTATTTTTGCTATAGTCTTTCTTAAATGTACCCAACAAATACTTACTTTGGACATTCAGTCAGTGTCTGATGTCACTGATGCTCCCCACATATCACAGCACACCTCTAAAAGAAAAGCTTAGGTCAATCCAAATTCAATTATTTTGGGGGATAATATTGGATTACAGAAAATTTTGTCATCCTCTGAATGGAGGCAAATGGGATGCATTTTTCCTGTGATGCATTTTTAATTTTTGCTTATCCCCAAGTGGAAGGGAGATATATTGCCTGGATATATTGCCTACTGGCTTACATCTAGGAGGCACTCAATCTCCCAGAAGACCTGTTTGAGAGTGCAAGGAATATCGGACATTTTACTGAAAGAATTGAATGGCCGAAGTTTTTAACCTTGGCATGTAACCTGCTCAGAGGTGAAAGTTTATTCATACTTCCATGGTGTCCTGAATGAATATGCTGTATATTGTGACTTTGTGTTGATGTTTATGTTGAAAAAAAACATCAAGGTTTTAACCAGGTAACCACTAAAAGTCAGGAGAAAAATGTTTTTTAGGAATGAGGGAATTACTTAGACTATCTTCTTTCAGGGATCAATGAGGCAAGAATATCTGTAATAGCTTTTTCCTTTCCAGACAATTGACAACAAATTAAGCATTAGGGAAGACAGCTGGAGAGACAGGGACAAAAGCTGTAGGCTTCATGTAACAGTTTCCTACAGCTGTTTCTGCAGGGCTGTGCTTTTGCTGTGAGTGTGATCACAAAAGATTTCCTTTGTTTCCAGCATCACTCAGCAGCCAGGACTGATTACTGAACCAGTATCCTGGTTCTGTCTTGCTATTCCTCTCTCACTCTGATTTTGTGAGGCTAATGTAGAGGACTGGAGCAAACTTCTTGTGTCAAAGGAAACATCAGCATCTTTCCACACTACCTCATATTCAGGCAGTCTCTGTCAAAGAAACCCAAGAACATGAGGGGAAGTCAGTACCACAACATGTGTTTTCAGTTACTAAGAAAACCAAAGGGCAGGTAATGGGTTTGGATCTAATGGCAATTGATAGTTAATACATATGAAAAGAAGACTGCAGTCTTCTCACATATCCTCAAGAAACCGGAATTTAAAAGCTTATCACTTAATGCTGACAACACAGGAAATACAGTCATGGATTTCACTACGGATTCAGAAAAGTACCTACATCCTTCTCACAGCATTTAAATGTGTGACTTCTTCAATTCTTTTAACTATTCAATAGAGAGAGGAAAATAGATTTGTGAATTTCTGTTACTGCTGGAAAACAACCAGGTTACGGTGCTGATGTGACTAGTTAGAGGTATTGGTGTGATTGATTCACTGCTGATCTTAGGAAAGGACCTCTCACTCATCCAATTTAGCACAGCTGGGCACACATTTAAATACACATAATTTCATAATTACATCCCATAATTTCTATGTGGGACCATGAGGAGGATTAACAGAGCACTGGCTATAGCACTGTTTTTATATCAGTATAGCCAGCTTTATTTCCCAGCTGAAAACTTTAATTCAGAGGAGGCTGGGCCATGGATGTGAGCAAAGCAATAGATTACACTGAGATAATCAAAAGTGGATGTGAAGGAAAAAAAAATATAAGGTTTTGAATCAGAGAATCATTCAGCTTGGAAGGGAGCCCCTGAAATCATCTGAATGATCTGGTACAGCTCAAATGGAAGTTAAAGCTTCAAGCAGAAATTTGTGGTTAAAACTCTGGTGTTTGCAATACAAGTATATTATTTTTAAGTCCCTTAGATATTATAACTCGCTTATCTATGATTTTTTTTTTCCTAAAACAATAAAAGTCACAGGATTTAACCTTGGTGGGACCAACTTCATTGACCTTTGACCTCAATACTCTCACTGCTAATATTAGTTCCAAAACCTGTCTCATGGGAAATTTGAACACTCTAATTAGAGACAATTCTGTTCAGATATTTTATTTGCTGTTCCTCTATTGCTTCGTTTCTTTTCATAACTTAGAATGAAAATTAATATCTGAGAAATTAATCTGTTATTAGAGTTTGTTTTTCCCCTAAACCCATCAGATTCTAGATCTGCTATTACACTTGCATACTGTGAAAGTTGGTTTTTTTGGTTTTAAAGATCAGCTTGATGTCATAATAGATTTTATATTTAGTAGAGCAATAAATAAATAGTGCTTTAGGTTAAAAATACTATTTTCACACACTTTCACTAACAAAACATTACACCTGTCAGTAAGATTCCCTGAAAAGACGAGTTGTAACAAAGGTTCTATGAAATATCAATGGAGTTCTCCTGGTATTCCCCAACCCAAGGTGTGCCTGTATTTATCGCATGGAAATTCCAAGTCCTTTTTGGGTTCAGCGCCGAGCGAATTATTTCATGTGCCCGTGCCGCCACCTCGTGGGAGCCAAGGCTCCTGCAGCAGTCCGGTGGCAGCACCGTGTCACCTGCTGCCAGCACAGTGTCACCTGCTGTCAGCACCGTGTCACCTGCTGTCTGAGCGCTCCGGGTGCGACACCGCCATCAGCTCAGGAAGGCCAAACCAGCTCGACTCTGACCGATGTCTCCTACAAGTCGTAACTCAACACCCGTCTGATCTCGTCCTGGTGAGAACTTCTCAGCATGAAGAGCATTTAATGTGCTTTACATAATACCCTTCACTTAAATGTGGGCAGACAAACCAAAGCCAAGTTATTTTTTCCCTCTATATTTACATAATACAATGAAGAAATTCATCATTTATAGACACATCTGTTCCAAGGACATCAGAAAATAAAAACGTGGTGGTCAGCTTTGTAAACCACTGAGACCACAGGTCTCCCATGCAGCAAGTCCTGCTGCAGCTTTCATTATGCATGATTGAAATTGGAGTGAGACATTGAAAATCTAGTGTAGATTATTTTGAAGCCTCTTTTAAAATTGCATCTCAGTTCTAGGGGCCATAAAATATCAGTCCTAACCTCCTCATTATAGCTCTACCTACCCAACTGAAATGTTCTCTATTAAATTTCTGTTTCCTCTAATCATGTTTTTCTGTGGTCAAGACATCCCTTAAGCCTGACTTTGACAAAGAAAGTATCTGTTTTCTATAGTTTGCCTTCTTAGCTACATAATCATTGCTACTCACCTGCTCTTTTCTGTTGGCTCTTTGATTGAAGGAAAGGTGGGTGGACAAAAATCAGTTGATTTGCTTTCTGTTAGCCAAGTTGTAGCTTTATTCCCTAATCCTGCACTTACAGGGATTTTTATTACTATACCAAAATAGTCTCAAACAATAATCACTGATATTCTTGGCCTATTTGTCTTATAAAAAGCTCATTATTTTGTGAAACACTCCCTTGTTAAGTCCACACAACATTTTTGGTTGTAACCAGCTCAGAGGAATATTGCTTTGTGCTGGTGCTCAATCATGCTCAAAAATTTCCTTAAATCACTAGAACTTGTTAGCAGTGGTAGCAAGAGACTTTCAGACTTACACTGAATGTGAACATGCCTTGGTTTTCCTAGGTAGGTACTGGAAAAGACTCAATTTCTGATGAAACTAGGTTGATAGATTGATCAATAAGTGTCTTCTCTCACATTTATTAGCTTTTTCTTTTCTTTCTCTTCTTTCTGCAACAAAAGAGCATTGTTTTACTTTATTTGAGAATTGTTCCCTCAAAGATCTCTGCTTCTCAAAAGCTTGTGTTCTGTGTATATTTATTTCATCATTATTAAGCCCATCAGTCTTGTACAGAATTTTCTGTAAAACCTGATGTTTCAACTCACTCTGTAAATAATTTAGGGTAAGAACAAGCTTTTTGTTATTTTCAGTGATGCTTCATGCAATATGGACAGCACCTCAAGCATTAAGATTGCAAATACAACCACATGTATGTTTTAATTATTCATCATTCAGGCAGCTCTTCCTTGGATAATGAGTTGATTCTTTTCTTCCACGTATAATATGCTTTTAGTTACCTCACATTTGCCATTTTTTCTTGTTTTCTGATTAACATTAGCATTATTTCTACACCAAATAGGGGGGAAACCTGGAAGATTGTCAGTTTTCTTTCACAAAGGCCTCAGCCATATCCAAAACCACGTCCTGGAATGGTTTGAGGAATATTAGTTATCTGTCAAACAGGAGGAAAAGATAAAAATGGTTTCACTAAATGGAATTAAATTTTCTCCCTGAAAGATATCTTGATGATAAATATGAGTAGCAATATAGTATGAATGCAGTGACTTTGAAGCTTTTCATTATGTAAGACAAAGAAGAATCTTTTTTTTTAAATCACTATTTTACCATAACAACCAGACAGGCCCAGAGATATTCAGTGATTCCCACACTGTTTCAATAAAGAAAGCCAGTGTCAGTCAGAAAATGTACCCATCTTCTGATGGCTGACTCTCTGCTCAGCATACACTGCTGCAAGCCCTTGCAGTTCCACCATGAGTCTTATAACAGCCTGTTCTTGGCTTGAAAGAGTGACTATGTGGAGCTCTGTGAGCACGAGAATTTCAATTATTTATTTATGTTTTTAATCCTTCCAGTTGCATTTTAAAAAATTATTTATGAGACAATCTTGCTGCTTCATCTGTAGTTTCAAAGCTGTTCAGCTGGCAAGAATGGGACCTGATGGCTCTGTATTCATTTTCCTTTGTATGAATAAAAATGAAGGGCTGGCTGATCTGTGTGTCTTCAAACCAGAGGATGGGATTGAGGGGGAGATTGGGTTTTTTCATTACCTGTTGCTAAACACTTTGGAATAATTCTTCCTTATTTAAATACTGCACCCACATCTATCAGTTGAATGAGAATTAATCCATAAACTTCCAGAAACAAACTTAAGAAGAAAGTATACCAATGGTTCTGGCTCTAATTTGGTAGTTGCCACACATATTTTTGAACATTTTTTATCTTTCTAGTTTATGTTCTTTCTTTCAGTTGTTTTATTACAGTGATCTTATAATTTTTAATTTTCCAAAGAGAAGAATTGAAGCAGTCCCCAAATTCCTGCCAGAAAACCCTTCTCAGTTACTGTTTTGTTTGTGGTTTTTCTTGACAATATGATAAATATCTTCACAATACATTTTTAATTCAAGTTTGTCATAGTTTCAGCATAAATGTTAACATGGTAATAACAACACAATTTTCACGTTGGGAGGACAGAGATGTTGAATATTTATACACACTTCTGCTATAGCAGCCTTAATAGCATAGTAGTGCAACTACATTTTCAGCCTGAGTAAATGTAATTGCTTCCAATTCTGTGTGTTCACAAGGTCTATTTATTCAGCTAATAAAAGCGAGGAAATGCAGAATACTGATAAGGCAGTGATACAGTGTGTGTGTGAGCGCGGAGCCTGAGGCACGCCCCTCGCCGATCCGCGCACACGGGGTCTCTGGGAAGGGCACACAAGGTTTAACAAGCTGGGAGCCAGCTCCAGAACCGAGAACCCCTGGGTTCAGCCTGCACACTTCAATCCAGCAGCTCCCCTCCCACGTCAGCCCGCTTTACCTGAGTTGCCAGCCCGCTTTACCTGAGTGCCAGCCTGCTTTAGTTTGGTGTCAGCACGCTTTACCTGGGTGTCAGCTCGCTTTACTTGGGTGTCCCTGAGGCAGCACAGGCAGGCCCAGAGGGGCCGGGCAGGACAAGAGGACAGAGACTCGACCTGAGCCAGGAGGCTGGACACGAGGAGGAATTTCGCCACTGAAAGGGTGATTAGACATTGGAATGGGCTGCCCAGCGATGTGGTAAAGTTGCGGACCTTGGAAATGTGTAAGACTGGACGTGGCGCTAAGTGCCAGGGTCTGGCTGACACGGTGGTGTTCGGTCACAGACTGGACCCGACGAGCAGGGAGATCTTTTCCAACCTGACTGATTCTGCGACTCTGCGGCCACTCACCTGCAGGGCTCGGTTTTCCACCTATTTTACCAGTGTACGCAGCCCCTGTCCCGCAGGGATTGCTCGTCCCAGAGATTCCCCGGAGAACTGGGCACCCCCGGCCCCAGGGCAGCAATGGGACGGGCACTCCCGGCTCCGCAGGGCAGCAATGGGCGGGACGGGCACTCCCAGCTCCNCGTCCGCGTAACGACTCCTGTGCGAGGTCGGGCCTTCCGAGGCCGAGCCCGGCTTACACCGCAGCCACCTGACGGTGGTCGTGAGGCGCTGCGTGCGGTTCTGGGCCTGTCTCTGCCCGAGAGATCTGGAGCTCCTAGAGCAGCTCCAGCGGAAGGCAGCGAGGATCAGTAGGATCTGGAGCATCTCCCTTACGAGGAAATGCTGAAGGGGCTGTGGGCGCTCAGCCTCGAGGGCAGAGCTCTGAGAGCGGCCCTTACCAATGCCTGTGAACAGCTGAAGGGGGATCGGAGGATGGAGCCGGACTCTGCTCGGCGGGGCCGAGCAATAGCACACGAGGCGATGTGCAGGGAGTTCCGGGTGAACATGAGGAAGAGCAGGTTGTCCGGAGGGCACGTGGAGTCTCCCTCACTGGAG
>VXBU01012407.1:2147880-2228873 GCA_013400315.1 Bombycilla garrulus | reverse complement strand
CGTCCGCGTAACGACTCCTGTGCGAGGTCGGGCCTTCCGAGGCCGAGCCCGGCTTACACCGCAGCCACCTGACGGTGGTCGTGAGGCGCTGCGTGCGGTTCTGGGCCTGTCTCTGCCCGAGAGATCTGGAGCTCCTAGAGCAGCTCCAGCGGAAGGCAGCGAGGATCAGTAGGATCTGGAGCATCTCCCTTACGAGGAAATGCTGAAGGGGCTGTGGGCGCTCAGCCTCGAGGGCAGAGCTCTGAGAGCGGCCCTTACCAATGCCTGTGAACAGCTGAAGGGGGATCGGAGGATGGAGCCGGACTCTGCTCGGCGGGGCCGAGCAATAGCACACGAGGCGATGTGCAGGGAGTTCCGGGTGAACATGAGGAAGAGCAGGTTGTCCGGAGGGCACGTGGAGTCTCCCTCACTGGAGATGTTCAGGAACAGGTCAGCATGCAGACCCGTGCCATGTGCTCTGGGATGGCCCTGCTTGCGCCGCTGTGGTCCCTTCCAGCCTCCCCCATGCTGTGCTTCTGGGACTGTGATTGTGTTTCTGTGCTCTGTCCCACAGAAAGTTCCCACAGTTCAGGTCTGTATCTATCAGGCGTGGTTTCTAATCTAAACACATTTGTACATCAGCACTTGGAGAGTCTTTAAGTGAGTGGCTGTGTCTGTAGAATGCTGTGGAAATTAACAGAGCATCCTGCTGTCAAGGCATGTTTTGTGAAATGAAGCCCACCAGTCTCAAGCTCTTCTGGCAGCAGTTGCCCCCTTAGCTTGAGAGCTGTAAGTTCCCTTGAACATAAGTTTCCACCTTGGCAAAAGTTCTTGGAATTGGTGGGCAATACTAGTCTTCAAGTGTTGTGAGAATACTTTGTGAAAGTCAAAATGTATTTCTGTAATCAACAGGCTTTGTCTTCTGGAAGGCTGTCAGGAGCAGTTAAATTAACAAATGGAAGAAATCAGTAAGACCTTTTTTACTAATACTGTTTAAATTGAGTGTGTGTGTGATCATTTGGGAGCCATATACTTGTTGTACCTTACAATTGAACAAAAATCCTCGTGTGTATATATAAAACATTTTTAACTGAAAGGTTCTAAGCAGCCCATGAACAGACAGGCACAAGCTGAATAGAAATTTGGCATATAAAAATACAGATCTCACTCTTCATGTTTTATTTATAAAAGACTGAATTTATATAATTACTAGCTGTATGTAAGGCTGTTTAGTGGGGACTGAATTCTTTGACATAAATTGTTATTATCTGCTTAACGTGTTTGTTTTTTTCAGAAATTTATTTTGTTTCATGATAAAATTAATTTCTTTTACTTGCTATTATTGCTTGAAAGTAAATTGGGGTTTTTTTGGGTTTTTTTTGTTTGTTTGTTTTTTACTTTGTTTCCCTTTAAGGAGGTGGTATAAACAACGAATTTCACTTTTTCAGATTTGGCTTAAGGAAAGGATGTCGTTCTGATGTAGAATTCTGTTCCACTGAATCTGACAATCAGGTAATTAAATGGCTCTTTAACACAGTCATCTCTGTTTTTATAAAGAGAAGGGAAATTGGAATACCTTGAGTAACACAAGAAACCCAAATTAATTTAGATCCTAATTAATTTGTATCTGAACCTGAAATTGCTCCTGCAAGGGAAGCAAGAGTGTCTGTAATGCATCTTGCAGACAGGAGCAAATGGGCTTTGTGTGCAGCGAGTTTGGCTCTGACAGATCTCCTCAAGGCACAGGATACATTTTGCAAACACAAATGAGTTACTTATGGACAAAGGCTGGCCCTCACAGAAGAGTAGCCACCCTTGTTAGGTTTTTGTGCTGGAAAGAAAGAGTAGCACGGAGTCAGTGCTGCAGTGCTGGTTTTGTGTAGTCCTGAGCCAGCTGTCTCCAAAATACAGGTAGGCTGTAGATAATTCTTTAACTGTACATGGAACTAAGAATAAAAAACATACATGTAGTTAATGTAAAATCCAGCAAATGGACATGGATGCAACAGCACAATTTAGATGTTTTGCACAATCTGTGTGTTTGCAAACTTCCATGTAATTGCAATTTAGGACATGGGAAATGATGATACATTTCTTTGGTTATGAGTTGTTCTTTGTCAGGTAGTAGGTTAGGGTACACTCACCTCTAAAATTGCATCTTGGTTTACTGAAAAGAAAAGTGGTACTCATTTACTGACTGCAGTGCTCTTTGTGCAGGCTGATACTATTCATAATGGACTTGACCATTGTGCAGCTTTACTGAAGAATATCTTACAAACGGAAGCTACAGGTTGTACCTATTGAAAACACAAATTACATTTTTAGGTTTTGTAATACTCTCTTGATTTGTTTTGTTTTGTTGACCACTTCTTTTTTTTTCAATAAATGTAGGAAGAGAGACTGGCCATAAACAATCTGGGAAAACAGCTACCTTTAAATTTATCTCCAAGCCTTTGCCAGCCAAAGGAAATGCTGCCAAGAAAAAAGGGTTAAAAAGAATCATTACTCCTGCCCCTGTTCAAAAAGAAATTGGTAAGTGGGCTTTCTTAGGCTCGATTTATTTTTTGTTTAAGCAGCCTTGAATGACTTGTCAACTTAGTGAGATTCAGCAAGGCTTCAGATAATTGTTGCTGTTTGTTACAGGTTGGTCCTGAGTTGGATCCACAAAAGGATATATTATTTCCTTTTAGAAACTGTAAATGTTTACTAAACAATTACTGAAATTCACAAGTGTTTGAACTTCAGATACAAGGAAGAAAGTTGAGTGTATTTACAAGTATCAACATCATCAGGTTTATCTGGTAGGAAGTGTGGAGGAGAATGATAATACCCTTTTCCTGTTTCTCTTGGACAGGGAAGCATTGCAGTCCTTGGTCTCAGTTTAGGATCCAAAAGTAGAAATTGATCTGAAGTTCCGTGTCCAGCCAGGCTTTTCTTAAAGAAGGATTTGTGGAAACTGAGAAGTTGGCTAGAAATGACAAGACCTCAAATGGTTTAGTGGCCAAAGCACTGAATAGAAAGGTAGATGGAGTGCTGTCAGCTGAATTGCTCCCAGGGAAAATATTTCATTTATTACCATTTCTGCCTCTCTGCACCCTGTTTCTTCTGTGCAATTTCTAATCCAATAGGTGAGTGGGGCCTGTAGACAAGTGTGTAGCAGAATGCCCACTGGGAATTGTAGGAGGTGAGCATGTAGCTGATAATCTTCCCAGCACTGTAAAATTAGAGTTTAATTAGAGTTTTATTTATACCTAAGCAGAGATTTTAAGAATTGTGTTTTAGAACTAGCCTTTTGTAGGATTAAGTCTCTGTAGCTGCCTGTCCAGCTGGTTTAGGTTGCTCTACCTGGAAGAAAAAATTGGTGGATTCATTTGCTGGTCAATCACAATCTGACTGCTATCCTGGGCCATAGGATCTTTGTTTCTGTTTTCAAGGGAGCCTGCCAGAATCTGCCAGACAATACAACAGGTTCATGTAGATCAAGAAGACAGGCAACTTCAGCTGGAGTTTTTTGTTCTTTCTTTTTCTACAGTGTCAATATCAAAAGTTCCCTCATCTACTACCACACCTTCTGCTGAGAAGGAGCTTTCCAGTGCAGCACAGAATCAGATGGTTGAATCAACTCCTGTGCCTTGCAGTGAACTCTCTCCTGGGGCATATCAGAAACTGTATGAGCATGTGCAAACTCAAATATCCCTGATAACCAGCCAACCCCCACAGAAGAGCAACGAAATTTCTCCTGTAACTCCTTCTTCTACCTCAAACCAGGGTTAGTGGACCTAATAATGTAGAGTTGACGATTTGACTGCATGAGTTTTGCCCACATTGCCCTGACCTGTGAGTGTTATTTTCTTTTAGGATGTCAAAATGTTGCAGCTTTGAATTATCATTTACCTAACTCCACATCAGCGCTGTCCCTGCAGCATTCAGCTAATGCCTTATCCACTCAGTCAGTAAGTAAAAGTTTGATTCTCACTCTCAGTAAACATTGAATTAGCACTGCCTATTTGTTTACACATTTCCTTGTGTAGGTTTTCCTAATAATTTGCCTTTAAAAAAAAATTGTGCATTTCAAACTGTAATGATGCAGAGAAAATACAGCTATTTAAAACACATTTTATGTAGACACCAAAAAATTAAATTAGAGGCATTTCAACTGGTTGGTTGCTTCTGTCTGGGGAATTCTTGTGTAATGGACAGCAAACATGGAAAGTGCAGGAAATTATCGATTACTGTTAATTGCATTCTCAGTAATGCACACTAGGATCATTAAGCAACTCTTGACAGAACTCATATATCATATGGAGCTTTTCCTGCCAATGATCAAAGCAATTATTTCTTCAGACATGCTGTATTATCTTAGAGCCACATGTTAAAATGTCTGGGTGTTTCAGGGTATAGAATAGAGGTGATGGAGCATACCAGCTGCCACCTCAGGAAATGTGACAAAGGGCTTGAACCTACCTTGAATCTGTAAAACTGTAGATTTACCTTTCATCTGCAGGCAGTCCATGTATAGCTAGTGATGACCTTGACTTTTAAAAAATTCATCTGCTTAAAATACTAAAAGGTTACAGTTATTCTTTATGTTGTTTTTTCCCTATTCTCCTTGGATTCAATAAACTGCTGAGGCTTTTCCATTACAGAACAGTTGTAGAAGAACTGTGCTTTAATGTTGCCAATAACGTTTAAGATAAAGGTAATCTAAATTACATTTTAAGTGCTCCTTATCATACAGGAAAATTATTCCATTATGAATTGGTAGTTTTTCTTATAATTAGCAAAGCATGAACAAGTCTACATTGAGTCACACAAGGGTGGTGCTCTTTGGTTTTTTTTCTCCTAAAGATTTAAGAATCATGTTATTTTTCGGTTTAATTAGAATATCTTTTATGCAGGGTGTTCCTGTAGACAGTGCCAATGGGTGTGTGCCAGAGATGGGAGGACCTGTGGTTTGCCCAGTGATTTCTGCTGCTCCTGCTGCACAAATACAGTCTGGAACTGCTCTTCCTGGTGTGATCCCTTGTACAGCACTGGGAGCATCAACCCCTTCAGAGCCTGCATTGATCCCAACATCTGCCAGAGAGATGGCCCCAGGCCAGGAGCAGCAGATGAAAGAAGCAGATTTGATGTGGTGCATACAAGCCCTGTTACAATCCCATGAAATGCTGAATGGCAGGACTGCACAGAGGGGCCATCATCACTGTCCAGCAAAACATCATGGCTCATGTGACTCAGAGGAGGATACACCTGAAGAGCTCAGTGAGGACATGGTCAGTGAAGAAGATGAATTGAATGTACTTGACATGTCTCCAGTGAAGGATACAAGCTGTAAGGCAAGTTGTGTGAAGAAAGTTCTAAAATCTAGAAAAGAAAGTCCAGAAGAAACAGCCCATAAAATTAGGACTGTCAAGTATCTTATGGGTGAGCTCAGAGCGCTGGTAACGGATCAAGGTGAGGACATTTTCATTGTGAAGTAGAGTTATTACATACCAATAACACAAGAGCTCAATTAAAGTACTGAGCACTTCAATTTCTGGAAGCTGTATGTGTCAGATCACATCTGACATCTTACCGTGGTTTTTACAACTGTAAAACCTTCAGGATTCACTCTGATTAAGTATTAAATTATTTTTGTAATATTTTAATATTATTATGACAGCAAGCTAAAGATTGTTGCTATTCCATATACAGAGCTTTCCCCTGAGAAGGGTCCTGGTGTAGTCCCACCAAAGCTGGTTGGAAAGATGGGGGGTTGTGCTTTATTAAGGCTGTAAAGCATAGTTTTCATACTCAAGTTAACAATTTTAAATAAATATTGTTAAAGATGAAGTTTTCTTGGGGGGAAATAACCCCAGATACTATTAAATCACTTTGCAGATTGCTTAATGATGTGTAAAATATTGGTTCTATTACAGTTTAATAGGTTTATGGAGTTTCTTTTTTCCCTCACCTCTTGCAGGTGACTCTGAAATGCTGAGGTTGATGAGTGAAATAGAAGAGTGGGTGTCACTGCTCCCAGCTGTGGTGGGAAGCACGAATATCCAGGCTGAGATAGCTCTGGCCTTGCAGCCTCTGCGGAGCGAGAACGCCCAGCTGCGCAGGTGGGGAGCTCCACAGGGAGCCTGGGCTTGCTGCAGCTGCCCCAAAGCATCTCTGACTGCCATTTACCTTAAAAAGCAGTATTTTATACACACAGCTTGATTTTGGTATTTTAGTAGTATCAGTTGCCTCACAATGGGGCCTTTGACTGGGTGGGGTCAATGCATCACTCTGAAAACTGCACTGAGATAGTTAGCCTGCTCATATTCTTTTTGTAGTTTATTCTCAAATGTACAAGTGCCTCTCTCTTCAGGGGGTTCTCACATAACTGGGTAACACTGACTTCAGAAGAGGGTTATATACCACATATTTACCAGATACTTGGAAAAGGGTCTTTTGTGTTGAAGAAGTACCAGAATATAAGACTTCTTTATATTTCTGAAATCCCAAAAGCAACTTCTCATCAAACTAATTTAAAGTGCAGTCCTTTTGAGTTTATGCTAATATTTCTGAATTTGTGCTTTTTCACAATTCACGTTTAGGAGACTAAGAATATTAAACCAGCAACTTAGGGAACAGGAAAGCAGTGAGAAGACATCTGGACAAAGCTGCAACTATGAATGTAAAGTACCAATAATGTTGCTTGATAAGGGCATATTAGTTAAACCTTTATTACAATAGATTTTCTTTTAAAATTTATATATCTGTTTCATTTGTCTATATGTATTGTGGCTTTTAGTAATAGCTGATCTAAGTGGGTCTAATGCTGCAACTGTGTTTGCATGGACTGTTTGGCCTTTTTAGACTCCACATAGTGGGATTTGGCTCTTCATCTGCCAAGCAGGTTATTTTTCCTTATGTGCCTCTTAAAATGAAGATGACTGATTAAATAAGTAATAAGGAAGCTTGAGCTTTATTTTGCTGAAAAAAAACAACCAAAAACAAACAAAAAACCAAAAACCTTCTATCTAACCAAAATTCATATTACCAAGATTATTTAAAAACTTTGTTTGGTTTAGTAATTCAAGCTACCACATAAAATGCTTAAACATTTTATGTTTTACTTTTGGTAGTGGTTTCTTTGCAGTCCTTGAATATGATGCTCCAGAGTCAATTGAAAGAATCGCAGAAAGGCCTTGATTCACTGCAGGCTAAAAATGAAGAACTACTGAAAATAATAGAGAGTCAGAAAGAAGAAAATAAACATCTTGCAAAAGGTATTCAAGATAAAGAAGAAGAATTGCTAGAAAACAAACAGCATTATGACATTCATTCCACCAAGCTCAAGATGGGTGCGTGTTTTCATTTTGGTTATTCTTTGTTCAGTATTTTAAAAGTTAAAGGAAATAATTATGTAACTTCTTGTTGGCATTTCAGAAGTGGAAGAGGCATTAGGAACTGTGAAGAGCCTTCAGTTTAAGCTGGAAGCATCAGAAAAAGAAAATAAGATTTTGGGTATAACATTACGTCAGCGTGATGCAGAAGTTAAGAGACTGAGGGAGTTAACCAGGTACTATTGGCTAAGCTTTTATTTGGCCTCCAAGAATTTTTTTTTTAATCTTTTTTCTTTCTTATTCCTTTGGTTGTTTTTTTTTTTTCATCCTGTGGATTATTATAGTCTTACTATCTTGGTGGTGGGAGGTCACATAAGCTAAAACTTGTCTTTGCAGTTGGTTTTGTTACAATGCTGCTGTAATTTTGTTTTAAAGCAGAGTTGTCATATTCCATGACTTGAGTTCTGTGGTAAAGTAAAATGCTATCTGCCATAACTTACGTGAAGTCTTAACTCCTAAGAGCAGATCTGCCAGTGTCTATTGCTGTGAATTTATTTTGTCTGCTCTTTTACGCTGAAAATAGTGTCAAGCTGGGAAATACAAATAGCTTTTTGCAGCTGCATAGTGGTGTGTATATACAATTGCTTTGGCTATGTTGGGCAGAGGAAACAAAACTGTTGTCTGTACTGCTTATAGTTGGGACTGATTGGAAGAGAAGAATATTTTGAACAGACATTTCGAATTCTTCAGTAGAAGTTTAGACGCTTCTATGAGTGCTGTGCTGACCACCAGGTGGTGGTAGAATGATGTCACATTACATGTGTGTGTGTTTATATGCCAGATACATAAGCATCGAAATGTTCATCTCTTTTGATGGACAGAGCAATAAGTTAGAAGATTTATTTCTTTTATTATGTTTTTTTATTTAGATGCAATGGGAAGAATAATTCAGAAAAACTTTCTTTGTGATTTTGGTAACTGCTTCTATCTGGTTTTTAACAGTTTCTTAGCATCCATTTATTTCATCTTGTGCTGCTCAAAGCAGGTACACCCGGAATAATCTGTAGAGCTTCATTGGGTTCTGCTATTTTTAGCCACAATGAGCTGAAGAATTCAAAAAACTTGGAATTGGTTCACACTTGTACTGCATTTTATAACAATATATAGAAAGTGCATTGCAACTTTGCCACAGCCTGATAAATCTAATGCCTTGTTTCTATAGAAAAGTTCTTAACTAATTTTTTTAGTGACTGATTTTTGAATCTGGCTAATTTTACCCTAACAGAACGTTACAGGGCAGCATGGCCAAACTTCTGTCTGACCTCACAGGGGACAATGTTAGACCCAAACCTGAAAAAGCTCTCTCTAAGTCTCTTTTGGAAGACCATGAAAAGCAGATGCAACCTGAGCTGTTTCCTGGGAGTACTTCAGTAATGACTTACCTTAAAACATTAGAAATGGATCATATTTTGCTAGATAAGGATCTTCAAGTCTCAAATAAAATTGGAGAAGTAGAAATGCAAAATCTGTCCTATGAAAAGTTTGCTGCTGAAGGAAGGAAAATTAACAGTACATTCACAGAAGAACGAACATCAGCTCCCAGAGGAGCACCAGCTCCATTGAGGCAAGATTCAGAAACAGGGAGTGATTCTGGAACTTTACTAGATGACCATACCAAGCTGGATGAGACAATTTATCTTCCACTGACTAGCAGTGCCTCTAAAAACCAGCAGCCAATCTCTGGAAGAAGTAGTATGCTATCCCAGAGCAGAAGGGCTTGTCAGAGGCTGGATTACCACTGTGAGCTCCCAAGCTGTGTGCAGCAGTATGGATGTGAGGATCCATTAAATGCTGGGTACAGTGTGAAAAAGCCTGTGGAAAACACACTTGAGGTTACAGGGGATAAAGCAAAGCCAGGAGGAGACAAAGTCCAAGTGAGACCAAGAGGCTTTCCAAGTGGGGCTGCAAAAGATTTCCTGGATAAACCAGAGCAGCCTCAGCCTGGTACACACCCTCGTGCATCACTGCCATTTCCAGCAGGGATTTCTCAGACAGCAGGCAGTAAAGCAGCTGATTTTAGTTGCATTTCATTTGATGATTTCTCAAGGAGGTCTGACTGGAGTGCATCTTCTTTCTCAACATTTACTTCTCGAGATGAAGAGGACTTTAAAAATAGCTTAGCAGCCTTGGATGCCAACATAGCCAGGTTACAAAGGACTCTTCAAAGTAACATTAGGAAACAATGAGTACGAGAAAGCAAAATGGGCTGCAGCTATTTGGATAAATCAAGTTTTTCTGAAGTATATTAAGTATGGTACTGGTGCATATATTTGTATGTAACATCTTGTTCCTAGCTGTGTCAATTATGGATAGAATTTGTTCCTCATTAGGCTGTGGTGCTGTTCCCCTTGATGTGTACAACTTGAAATTACTGGCTTTTTTATATAAAATAGAAACGGCTTTTTAAATTATTACTTAGTTTTATATTCTTTACTTGCAAAATTAAATGTACTTGTTTACTTGTGGTTTTTTTCCTTCCCCAAAGAACTATTGTAAGGTGCTGTACATGAGCAAGAGGTTCCACAGGTAGAAGGGAACTGGTTACAGAGCAGTTCTGCAGGAATGCTGAAAGTTACAGTTGCCAAGTCAGGATCATGCTATTCCAAAAATAAAGGCAGCCAGCAGTATGGGATTTTTAGTGTATGATATATCTATGAAATATATGAAGCAATCCTTTTACACTCATCACTGACAAGACTATTTTCTCTTTGGAGCATTGTACTTGAAGGAAGAAGTTGATGAAGTGGAGAGTCCAGACAAGGGCAAGAAAAGGGTCACCAAAGTTCCATTGCTTTCTGCAATTCTGTTATAGGACATGCTTTTTACAGATGTTTGCTTTTTATCTAAAGTAAAAGGGAATGTAGTACTAGTGGATGAACACAGAGCAGAAAGATGCTGAGGAACAGAAGCAGCAGACACAAAGGAGACAAATGAGGCTTTAACTGAAAGCTGGCAAACCAGTACAGTTAGGAAAGCACCAGAATGTACAGCCTGAGGAAGACATAGAAATTCTACAGTTGTTGAGGTGTCAAACATCTCTTGGACGTTAATAAAGAGAGTCTGGACTGAATCAGCCACACTGGCTCTCACAGGAATGGGAGTGGAGCAGGGAATGATTCCAATCTGTTGTTCTCCCTGACAGGCTTTTCCACATCTCAGTCTCAAGAATATGCATAAGGTAAGTGGTTAAGTTACAGGTGGAGGAAGGTACCATTGCTACCATTCTGTGCCTCTTATACCCTCAGCAATGCTTCAGAGCTGTTTCTCAGGGAAAATACCTTTAGAAAAGGAACAGCAGTATAAAGACCTGAGTTTAAGACTGCTTTTTCTTCAGAATTGCCTGTTTTTTTCCTAGAAAACAATGTTGTCCTTCCTGGCACTCTCCTCTTTTATTTTTCCATGTAGGAGAAAAGTCCCTCATGGTTATGTGCTTATGTGGACACATTTTAAAGTTAGGATGCTGTCCATGCATTGTGCTGGGGAGCAGCTCTGTGATTATTTTAGTTACTGGTAACTGAGTCATACAAAGGTATGAAGAGAACACACACTACAGAAGATGCCAACTGGCACTCCTGCTTTGAAAAAGGAAAGTTAGACTAAATAGTGACTTCAGTCATTTAGAATGCTTTTAAGGATTGGTCTGGATTTCTCGGTATTCTCCACACTCCTCATGCTCAGATTCAAAATAAGGTTGATGGTATGAAAGTGAACAGGTTTTAATTAAGTATTTACAAGCAGTTTCAGTGTAGGAAGTTAAGCAAGATTTAAGTAATTATTACGGTGAAGGTTAAAGACAAGCTACAATAAATTCTAACCTTTAGAATTCACAAGACACCTGCAAAAATGTGGGAAGAATATTCACTAGTAGACAATTAATTCAATTTTCTCCTTGCAGGCAAGACTTTCTCCATTTGAAGGAGGGTACTCCTCCTGGCCAAAGCTAATTGCAGTGTGTTAAGGCAGCTGTGGTGTCAGGATGCCCAAGCATGTTGCTCTTGTGCTGAGAGCATTACATTCACTTTTACCTCAGGGGGGGAAGATGTTTCACCATCTCACTTGCTTCCTGTTTGCCTTCACAAAGTCAGTTCTATGAAACAGGAGATGATTACTGGAAGACACTCTGGGGCATGGTGACATAGGAGCAGGTTTGAAAGGTGTTTCCACTTCCAAGGAGGAGAAACCTAGAAGAGACTTTCTTAAAATCATCCTTTGCTTTGTATCTAATATGTCAATGAGAGCTATGGCAACTTGATGGAATATAAAATCTCCCATTATAAATGTGCACTGTTCTGTGTTCAGTAATAGCTGCTGTGAAACACCTCTTCTGTTGTATGGTTAACTAGAATAGCTCAAACTTGCAACATCAGTGATTATGATTAGATATTGCAAAAAAAATTCTTCACTAATAGGCTGCTGAGACACTGGAGGAGGTTTCCCCCAAAAGTTGTGGATGTCCCATCCCTGGAAGTGTTTGAGGCCAGGCTGACCAGGCTTTTCTAGGCTTTGAGCAGCCTGCTGTCGGGGAGCCTGCCCCTGCCTAGGGGGTTGGAACTAGAGGCTGTTTTCCATCCCTTCCAGCCCAAGCCATTCTCTGATGTTATGTAGCCTCATCGAGGTTTTCCTTGTAAACACAGAAGTTACAAGAGTTTCATCTTTCATTCAGCTGCTGTTACCTCAAGTACCTTTCTTAAGTCTCTGACTTAATGCAGGAATCCTTAACAAAGATGATTTTTTTTTTCCTTAGAAGGGAAAGAAACATTTCCTTCATTAGATCAGAGAAACAAGATATAAGGGAAAAAAAAAAAAGAAAAAAAAAGAAATAAAAAGGGTCACAGCTCTAGTCACGTCAGTGATCCTTGAATAGTGTAGATGAATATTCAAGTTTGGTCAGGTAGGACAGGTCTGCACACCTGCCATAGCACCAGAATTTCCCAGAAGA
This sequence comes from Bombycilla garrulus, assembly GCA_013400315.1. Lineage (NCBI taxonomy): Eukaryota > Metazoa > Chordata > Aves > Passeriformes > Bombycillidae > Bombycilla > Bombycilla garrulus. Next base: position 2,216,579 of record VXBU01012407.1, on the reverse strand, counting down.
GATGGAAATGTCAAGTCAGATTTGGGATATTAAAGTGGGTATGACAGATAATTCCGTCCAAACACAGATTTAGCTCTAAGCCATCCTAGGCAGTTACATAGGGATCCTTTCCAGAGATGAAATTGTATGTGAGCAAGATGTATCAGCCATGAAATTGAGATTTACATAGATCCTGTGGTCATACCTCACTGCATCATCAGTGAATGGTCTCACTATTTGAAGAGCAAACACCAGGCTGAACTGAAAGCCCACTGCTTTCATAGACATCTTCTGTTTATCACAGCACAGAATGGAGAGAACATTATCCAAAGATTCTCCAGTTGAAGTCCTGGAGTCACAGTGCACAGGCATGTAACAGTGCCCAGTCATGAAGTGACACCAGTAGTATTGCAAGTTCAGAGGCAGGGGCACATGCTGAAAATCTCCTTTTTGCATTCATGGCAATATCCATTACTGAAGTTTTTACACTGTGTTCCAAAGGCACTGTAAAATTGATGCTTCACTTCGTGCAAAAAGAGCAGCTTAAACAGCTCAAAGTGTAGTGGCCATCTGTGTTACAGCTACCATTATGTGGTTTATAGGCTCTTTAGGCATTAGGTCTGAAGACCACTTAGAAGTATTATTTCTTTTAAGACTCCTGGTTTTGTCCAAGCCCATGATGAATTCTGGCTATTTCTCCACTGCAATCATAAAGCCAAAATATATATTTTCTTACTGCCCCCTCCCAGATTCTATTCTGTATTTAGAAGCTAGCACTGATGGTTTTGGACTTGCAATTATGATATTAAGCTAAGTGTAAAATATTTTTCTTGGCATAATCTAGAATATAAATAGCTTTAACATCAGTTTCTGGTTCTCTTTATTCCCTGGGGAATGCCAGTTCTCTTCCATAGTTAGTCTCAGTAGTAAGACCGTCCCAACATCACCCTTGCTCCAGCACCCCCTTTCCAAGAAATATAAGCAAACCAGGGCCAAGTACTCTGTTCAACTCCCCAAGGCTTCAGACAGACAACACTGGGAAGATGTTCCCATATCTTCCCTGAACCTTCATCACCCCTGCCTCCCAGGCTGCAGAGATGCAGCAGCTCGCCCTGACACTGAGCTCTCTCCAGCACAAGTGGTGTCTCCAACCAAGGTTTCATTTCCACTCAGTGAATTTTCAGCATGTCATTTTTACGTCCCACTCACACCTCTGGGCAAGAACATGACATTCAAGGTAATTCTCATGTTCCCTCTGTAACACCAAACTGATGTGGATGTTGACACCTTGTCCATCTTTTAAACCATGACCCTCTGTGTGAGAGAGCAGTGGAGCCACCCTGTAAGTACTGAAGCAGGAATTTAAGTGACTACTTTAATAGCAGTCATAGACTGAGGAACAACAGGCTCAGATCAGACTTTGAGGTGAGTTTTTTCAAAACCACTCATTATTTTTATTTTAAAAACACTATCCATCATCAGTCCAATTTGCTCAGGGTAACATATACTGAACAAATACAGGCATCTTCCTGTTAAAGCTTCCTACTTCTTCCCAGGAGCATTCCTGAACAGGGCCCTGCAATCACTGCTGTGCTGTTAGGAAGCCCCTGAGAGTCATTCACAACCTTCCCTCTGTGAGTGGTAGTCACACCTGAGATGTGGTCTGAGAGAACTGTCAGTGTCACTGAGAACTGTGAGCAGTGTGTGTCCAGACTGGAGTCACAACCCTGCCCATTCATAACCCTGTGTTGGGTGAACATCAACCACTCCCTCACGAGCCGTCACTGTCTTTACTCCACTGTGGCCCATGTAATCCAGCCCTAATCTTTACAAAAGGGTGCAAAGCATCCCCTGGGAGATCGCTGCTCCAAGAGCCAGCCCCAGAGCTCTCTCCCAGCAGCTGGCTCTGGGAACAAGAGTAGGAACCATCACCACAGAGCCCAGAGAAGGCTCGGACACCGCTCGTTCCTGCAGGCCTCAGTGTGTGCACGGCAGAGCCCCTATTGTTGGTGCTGCTTAGGAAATATTCCAGGGAGTGTGTCATTGTTTATGCTCAGATGCTTTTATCAATGCTTAATTAACTGCAGTTACAACACATGTTCAGCATTAATATTTTAAATTACTGAGATGTTTGCTGAATCTATTCTGATGGCCTTTTTGGAAACTTCCACCAAAGGTTCCAAAAGTGACAGGATGTAGTCCTGTGCCTGCAGTACTTAGCCCCTTCTTGCTTAAGGGTCTTCAGGCATCATCTTGGGTGATGTCTACATTTCATGCCCATGACAGTATAAAAGGGGCCATTTCTAAAAGTTATCTGAAGCTAATTTTCCTCCTTTGTAAACAGCTCTGGGCATTTCTGAACCACTGTTTTACTCAGCTACAACAAAAGCTGTTGTCATCCAGCCGTGCTGCAGAAAGTGGTTGTTTTGGATTTGGCCGCATCTTCCAAATACACTGTTTCATCAGTCATTTCAGCCCACAGAAGCCACAATTAAAAACATTTTGCTCCTAAATTCCAGATACAACTTCTAAAAGCCTCGAAATTTCCCCCCAGTTGGCTCCTTCAGCTGGATCCCCTCTGCTAAAGTAACTGAGCAGCGGCTTTTTCACCTTTTAAACAGGAACACACAAAGTGCACCCAAAGTCTGGTTTCCCTTTTACCAAGACCTGGGAGGACTGCAAATGAAAGTCATTTTAGAGTGCCTGGGTTTTGTTGAAAAATCATTCAGAGCTCCAAAATTAGCGAAAGAACTCTTCTCCTTTTGAAGTTTACTTTACAGGCTTGCGACAAGATTCATTACTTGAGTCACAAGGCTTGTAATTGATCATTCTCAGCCTGTGCTCAGACAGCGTGGCGGTGTAATATGCCAAGTCACCAGGGATTTAATGTTTGTGGGTTTGCAGGATTTTAAAGAAGTTATTCTGGCAGTTTAAGGGGACATTAACTAGCCTTGTTGTTCCCATCCACCTCTTGTGAGTATTGACAATTGAATCAAGGTTACAATTAATGTGTTCCTTCTGTGTGTTATTACACTGAATAACACTGTCAGACTCTGCTTTTTGCCTCTGGAGCAGTTTTGCATTTCTTGGTCTAATCTTTGTGGCTTTATGCTTATATATTAAAGCCTCTCCCTTTCCTTCCTGCCATACCTCTTTCCTTGCAAATACCATGTTGTATGTGAGTCTGCTCCCATCTTCCTTCCAGTGCAATCCTTACCAGGATAAGAGTCTTCCTCAGTTATCCACTGGGGAAAACAAACTCTTACCATAATGGAATCTGAATGTCTGTGGGTAGTTCATTATAAATCATAGCTCTAACTTCCAGGGACCCTCCAAGCCAAGTTCCCCAAAGAATGCTTGTAAAAGTCTGTGTACTTGTAATCAGTGTAAGTATCTCAACTCTGGGCCTGTGAAGGAGCTCTGCATCTCAGTTTCAGGATCAGGACCTGTATTTCTTAGGTTATTCTGTCCTGTCACAGTTTAACAGAGAAGCTAATAACTGACAGGATGTGTTAGCTAAGCTTGCTAATTCTGCTCTTCCTACTCCCATCCGTAATTGATAATAAAGCACTATATTCTCATATAAATTGCAATATTCTTTGGTCCCAACATATTCCCATTTTCCCATTTTCTAATTAGGCTGAGCATGGAATTGCTGTTGAATTTCTTGCTAAACTGCAGTTTTCAGCAAGATTTTTCATATGTGATTATATTGTTTGCATGGCAATGGAATTGTGTCAGCAATCTCCTACCTGAGCCTTGAATGTACCAAACACATTTGGAGGAAACCATGCTTTTGTCATATTTATTTTCCTTGCAAGTAATTTCTTTGTTTCAATGACAGCTTAAAAGAAATCCTGGATATCTGTAGAAGGTGGAAGCAGTGGCTGTGATAGTCCTGATCTCTCAGGAAATAGTTCCATGGAAATTCAGCTAGAGCTGTCCTTTCTCCTTCACACTGAGCTCTAATGCTGGACCTGCTGCTGGCATCATTTCACTGGTTGTGCAGTTCCCCTGAAGAGCCCAGAGCACAGTGAAGTCTGTAAGTTTTGTGAGACATACATACAGCAAAAACTTGCTTTGTTATATGACTTCTGGAGCTTTGTAGCTCTCCTGGTTAATTCTGATAATCTGGAGTCATGAATGAGTGCTCTAAAGGTGTAAGGCAAAATAATGCTGCCCATCTCATTAGACAGACACATCTAGGAATAGCATTGCTTCCCTCATTTCTCATGGAAGGGGCTTGGGGCCAACTTACTGCAGAGACAATGAATGGCAATGAAAGTCAGACTGGGACTAAAACAGATGTGAGAGAGAGAGAAAGAGAGAAAGGGAATGAGAGAAACTGAGAGAATCAAAGGATATAGGGAGAAAATCTCTATAAAAGAGGAAAAAACCTTCTGCACAATTGACAGCAGCAGACACCAGTAACTTTGGTAACCAGTAACTTTGGTAACTTTGCCCACCTTTCCACTTCCAGTTTCCACTTTCCACCTTCACAGTCAGATGTCCTCACAATTTACATTCTACCACTTTTAGGCTTCTCCTCTCCACTTTTATTTCCAAAAATCAGTTACTAGAATGCCTTTGTTTTCAGTTTAAGCATGCCTGGACCTAGAAAAGATTCCAGTTAGCTCTAGCAGGCACAAGGTATGTTGTTTCTTTGGAAACATCAACTCGAATTAAAACAGTAGTGCAGATATAATGCCCTTGGGTGTCTCCAATCCAAGGCATATTTGGGATAATGGGAGATGGGATAATTTCTCATCAAAGTGTAAAGGTCATTTTGAGGACTAGTGGCATCACCTCCAGTTTGGTCAGTTGTAAATAAATTTCCTCAAAGTTTCAGGTGATATTCCCTGGTTCAGTAGTTGCAGTCCAGCACTTGGCATCCTTTGATACAATCCACAATTTCACAATCCTACTGTCCCTTCCTCATTACCCTCTCTCTAGACTGCACATGTGCACAGCCACATTAAAAGCAGATGATGTTACATGCATTAAAATGCTAACATTTGTTGGACAGCTTTATTAAAGCCAAATTAATTCTGGACAAAGCTGATACCTCGGACAAAGATTATGTGTACAGAGGAAAGGTGATTTCCAACAGCCATTATCCAGCCAAAAACCTCAGGTAGAGGTGTGTCAACAGCAGTCAATCTGTTCGTCCTTAGGCTGTTTTCAGACTATAATAAAAGCATACAACTTTTTTTTGCTAAGGATTTGGTTTTAGATCTTTTTGATTAGTTGTTTTCAACCTATCACTACATTTGCCTTAATGAGATTACCTTATTAAAAGCCATAGTCCCATGAATAACTAGTTCATTCATATGCTCCTTTCTTTAGAAATACCACAAATTATTTGAAATGTTCTTGGAGAAAAAAGTCTTTTGCACTAGAAAAACTGTTACAGCTTTAATTACAAGTTTTATTGCAAATCATTTAGCACTTGAATGCTTCTGCTGATGAATAGGAGTCTGATCTGAATCTCAGACTCTAGCTCATTCTCTTAATTAATTATGGCCATTTTTCTGTGCAGGCAACATAATTATTTCTATTGTTAAGAGGCTAAAAGACTGCAAACTAGATTCTGTTTTAGAAGATGAGGGATATGAATAAAAAAAAAATCCTGAAAGTCTAGTACAAATAGGCAAAGAATATGTGTCATTAATTATTAATAGAACCTTTATTTAAAAGCAGGGAGGTTGAGATACAGAAAGCTGCCCAAATCAGATTACATTGTAAGACTGTGGTAAAGAAATTAAAATGTTTCTTGAGCATCATAGCAGTGGTGCAAACATTTCCCTTTGATGTGACTAGGCTGCCTCTAATTTCCCATCTCCAACTCACATGAGAGACACATTTCTGTTCCTAATGAACCCACACTCTGGGATAAAAGCAATATGTGCTACGTGCAAGCACGTCAAACAGCTCCAGTCAGAAATTAAACTCTGGCAGGAAAACATATAGGCTGAGGGCTTTTCTGCAATTTATTTTGGGAGTGGATTTTGGAGTCCTTTTTTGGTTGTTTGTAACCCCAGCCTCTTGGACGTTTAGGAAGTCATGAATGCAGGGTTCCAACTGAAGTGAGCATGGTTTCCAACTTACATGCATGCAGAGAAAGACAGCTGGTAGGAAGCCTCTCCTTTGAGGGGTAAAATTGCAACTCTTTTTTTTTTTTAATGGATATGAAAACATTGGGAATTGGAATGTCTGGAGACCAACGTTTTCTATTCATATGTGGAAACATCTGTTCCTCTTCTACGCTTCTCACCCCTGTCTTGAAGGTGTACTGGTCAGCAAGGTTGTTCTTTCTCCTGAAACACTCATCACCTCTTCTGAGGTGGCCCATGAAGGTGCTAAATCAGCACCACTGGGGAGATAAGTCTGAGAAATAATCTGATTAAAGAATAACTAAAAAGTACCAGCAATAATTCTAGACCTTAAAATACCTACACCCCACTTGGAAAATTATCAAGCGATCTTTTGAGGGACACTTTTTGTGTAGAAGTAGGTTAATGAGTTTGGGAGGAACACTGACTCATCTCTTGCAGCAAGCATACAGATAAACAGCCAAATATTACCATAATTCATCTACATCTCACTTTTCAAGGCTTGGTTTTCTTCCTTAAGGTAGACATTTTGCAATACTCCAATAGAAACAGCCATTCTGATGAAATGACACCAAAGATCTGGGGATGTAAGCAAGCTGTGGTTTGTTCATGTTTGAAAATGGGGGAAAAGCTTGAAAAGTTTGCTGGAAGAATCTGCTGGCTATGATATTTCTGCTCATGTTCTGCTCCACTCCTTTATTCTGCAGTCCACAAAAAACATATTTAGTCTTTTGAGCTGTCACAGTCGTCAATCTTCAAATATTTCAAGCTCACTCAAAGGAGCTGCTTTTGAAAATAATAATCAGAGTTGACATCTGCATTGCAATGTCATCTTAGTCTGTTTTGGAGATCAGAGAGGCAAACTAGGCACCTTTTCCCAGGTTAAGGCTTGGAAAGATCTTAGTCCTTTAATGACTAAATATTGCCTTCATGCTAAAGACAGTGGCACACATATTCCTACGGATAGTTATACATGTACACATACAGAGGCAAAAAAATCCTACGGCCACAACAAAATTTTTAAAAGACCCTAATATTTGGTTAATCCTTATGGTGGAATAACAGAGCATTAGTCACAGTTTTCTGTATCCAAAGCACTTCCAGAAACAAAATCCACCGAGTGCACACGTTCAGCAGAGCCGAGTCCTGGCAGGGGTCTCTGCTCTGGATGTTTAATGAAGGCCAGGTACAAAATACACACCCACAGCTGCCGTCCTCCCCAGTAACAGCTTGTGCTGGAGCAGCATCAAAGCTGGCTGCAGGCGTAGCAAATGTGTGCACCTGCACTGGGTAATTAGGGAGCCCAGTGCCAGTATGGATTAGCTTCAGTGCTCTTGTGAAAGAAGTATGGATTAACTCGCAGCATTCAGCTTATTACAGCTGTCTTACTGCACATCCAGTTTTTGTGGGCACTTATAAAGCAATATCCATCTACGTTCTCTTTTGATTTCTGATGATGGAGTCCTTCAGCTGTGACATTGAAGTGTACTTTAAGGCTACCCCTTTGTCTGCTTTTCTCCCTCCTTTTTTTTTTTTGGCATTTCAAACTCAGCATTAATTTGTAGGTTACTGCTACTGCCACCACACGTGCACCTACTGTCAATTTCCAACTTTTATGTATAATTTACTTTTTAATGTCTTTGTACAAATTTCTTCCTCATGATCTGGAATCAGTGGGAAGACTGGATAGCCATAAAAAAAAGCAATTTAGAGATCGTTTCTAAAAATCAAAATGGCTTGGGACAACCAGTGCTTGCTGTCTGCAGTGGGTATCCATCTAATGAGAGCTCCATTTAGACACCCCTGACTTTTGATCAGTATTTTCCTCTTCTGGAATAAATCTGGAAACATAGAAATGAACAGCTGCTACTTCTGTAGCCATTCTCTTGAGCTGTCCCCGAAACCACGTGAAATTATTCTCATTGTCAACTTGCCATTTTTTTTCTGTGAAAATGCAATAAAGATAAAAATAAATTTCAGCCCTAATGCCCTGTCTGTCCTGTGTATGCCTGTTTTGTCTAGACTGTGAGCAATGAGAACCAGACACCATCTGAAATGTTAATTTACTTTATTAAGGAAATGAGACATATATGATCCTGGTATCTGTCTGTGTCCCTTTAATAGCTTTTAAACTCATTGCCTGATTTCAAGCTAATGTGACAGAAGGGGGGAAACGAGATAATTGATCTGGTACAAGTTTCAAGAAAATTAGAAGTTGTATAGAAGAGAGTGAGCTGTAAATGCCCTGAAAGCCTGCTGCAAGAATGCTCATGCAGGCTGAGATTATTCATACAGTAAAGGTCTCTTAACATTCCCCCTCTGCAGGAAAGAAACCAACCCCAAATGCCTAGAATCTGAATTTATAGTTGATCAAAAAATACAAATAAACAGCAACTGAAGCTTGAGTTAGGCTGGTGCCCAGGGAATTGGTCTGCTTATCTGTCAAAAAGCAGCACCAAATCTTGTGATGCACAGGAGGAACTGTCACTAGAGTGGGAAAGGGATCCGATTTTCCTGGTGCTGGGCTGGGGCTCAGCCACAGGGGCTGGGGCTGGCAGCCTGGGGAGCTGGAACTGCTTGGAACCGACAGAAGCTGCATCAAAGCTGCGCAAAAACAGAGTTTTCTGTAAGTGTACTTGTTTGGATTTAGCTGCCAAAATATTTAGGGACTGCAAGGGCGTAAAACAGCCCATGACAAAAGTAGTTCTTTTGATCAGAAATGACTTGAATACCCAATGTTTCACTGCAGGGCTGCAGAGAAAAGAGATGCCAGCTTTGATGTCTGCAGATTCTCTGCTGCAAGGAAGACAATCTATTTTTAAGTTACTCTTTTCCTAGCACAGGTGAAAGGAAGAGCTGGTATTAAGAAACTGCCCCCCAAGCTGTAATTTGTAGTGATTGTGGCACTGTGCTAGAAGAGCTGTGTTGTGAGTGAGTACCAGCAGATACAGTGTATTTTACACTGAGCATGTGGGATAACATCAGGAAGAAGAACAGAGAAAGATCAGAGGGGAAAAAAAGGAGTTGCATTTCTTCTCAGTACGGTGTGTCTCTGGGCTGGTACTCATTTTTGTGCTCAGCCATTTGAAGCCTGAATGTTCAGGGACACTGAAGTTATCCTGTGCTTAGCTCGAGGGTGAACATGAGACAGTCAGCTGCTTTCCATCTAATTTCCTTCTCCTTGAGGAGTCCTGTTCCTCTCCAGAAGAAAAGGGAGCCCTTGCTCTGGAGATGGAGGAGAAGGTGTAATTCTAGGAATGAAAATTTGGCTGCGTATATGCTGATGGTGTTGTGCCAGCCTCACTAGCGGTAGTTGCTGCTTTGGAAGGGCTCTAGAGAGGAAATGATTTTATTTAGAGCATAGTTAATTCATTTTCTCTTCATAATGCTCACTTGAATGCTGCCCTACATCCTCTTCTCCAAAGCAGCCTGTGGATTCAACACCCCACGTGAAGCCAAGCACCTGGTCTGTAACCTGGTGCTTTATTCCATCAGGCACGAGAGGGCCCTGTTACATGGGGTCTCCTCTCCTCTACATGAGAGGTTTCCTGAAGGAATATGAAAAAGTTTATCATATCTCCATGCCTGGGGGTTATGGCAAACAATTAAACTTTTTGAAGATGTATTTTAGACCTGTCTCCTCTGGTGTTGTAAGATGCCAGCAGCAGGGGGATGTATTCATTGTGGAAATAAAACAAATAAAGGACACAACCACTGTAATTTCCCCATTACCTTGCAATCACACAAAAGAAACAAGAACTTGTCTCCTTTAGTTCTCACCCTGCACCCACATTCTAGGCATCCTTTAGCTTTCCTTGGTGAGGAGGTGAAAGAAAGTACAGGGTATTTTGCTAAGAAACAAAATTTGCACAAATTACTCCTTTTTTTTGGGGGGCGTGCTTGTTTTTGTTGTTTTTTTGTTTGTTTTTTTTCCTTATAAGTGGTATCAGACAGGCAGTAGCCAACACTGATTTCAAATATATTTTCTCAACACAGGACTAGATTATGGAACTCCCTGCCACAGGACACGTTGGAGTCAGGATCCTGGCATGATCTGAAAGAATCTGAATGTGTTCCTGGACCAGCAAATGCTGAGTCTTCAAAAGGAATAGGCTTTAGGGTAGTGCTCCAGGCACAAGCTTTAACAGGGAATATTTTAAGAAATAGGGTTCAGTTGTGTTGCTCTATGAAGAAGGAGCTGGGCGGCCTGAGTGGTGAGGTGATGGCTGTGAGGCCAACGCTGATTTGGCACTCCCAGGCTTCTAAGGAATCACGGATTTGTTTCCTACTTGGTAAAATTTCCCTTGTGCTGACAAAACTCCTTGTCATGCAAAGATCAAACAATCTCTGTATTTCAAGCAAAGAGAAGCCACCAAAGAGAAGGACCAAAATGTCCTCTATTGCTTTTACATCTTATTATTATCATTCCTCATGTTAATCACCTGAAATGCTGTTTCCATCATGGCCTGTATGCCAAAGTTCTTAAGTAGTTGCTCAGTTTTCCTGTGAGCAAATGGAAGCTTTCACACTTTGTTCTAACTGCTTTCTCCTCCCTGGTTCCCAGTAGGTTAAGATGCGTATGAATAAAATACACAAATGTGTAACATAAAAATGCTTTGGAAAAGGTTGTGTTTAGCAAAACAAATGGCCTGACTTGGCAGTTGGTTATTTGTACTGCAGGAGGCCTGTGGAGCCCCACTGGGTGAGGCATTTTCACAGGTCTATAAAAGAAAATACTTTGCTTTGGGGAACACCTTCTGCCCCCCTTGTGTCACAGCCTAGAAGTGGAGTTGGACTGTGAATTGCCCCTTTTATCTGGAGTCAATGAGCTCAGCTAAATGGCCTGATCTAACTTTCTTTGGTGTTCCCAAACCTTCCTGGAGTTATTTTCTTACTTGATTTCTCCAAAAACTACAATCACACAAACAAGATTAATTCCTGGATTCTGCTGGTTGCTGGTAGAGCTGAGAATTGCATTTACTGCCTTTTGGAGTGCTGTGATAGCCTCACTCTTCATGTGGATGATGCAGTTTACCACATTTGAACAGGTAAACGCCATTCACTGTGTGAGGAAAGGTGTGGTAAGAAGGCAGATCCTAGCTTTAAGTAAATAAAGCTTCACCTTCCAGCTAAAGGAAAGCTGGAAATGATTTTCAAGATTTTTTAAAGAAAAGCTTGATTCTGCAACAGGAAGCTGAGTTCAAAACAGGACATCAGTGGGAATATCACAATGTAAGGTTCCAACCTGCTCTCTGGGTTGGAGAACTCAAGTGTGTCTATGGTAAATGTTTGCTCTACATGCTTTTAAATGCCATGGTGGGAGAAGTGGATTTGAAGCATATGAAATGTTCTCGGTCTTCTGTAATTCTTGGTATGTTGACAGAGCTGTTAATGAAAGGCTGTTTCAGCTGACCAGTTGGAACAGGGATAGAGAATGTGCATGTGGTGAGGAGATCTGCATTCAATTACCCTCCCACCACAGACTGGCTGCAGACAAGACAATTATTCTGTGCCTCAGTTCCCTAATTCTAAAACAATGAACTTCCTTTGTCTGACTTGTCTACTTAGAGGAGATGCTCCTTGGGACAGTGATTGTCTCTTTAAATTATTTTTGTTTTACCAGTCAATACAAAGCATCTCTGACTATCTGAGTACTACTGGCATTTTCCTGCTCCTAATCAGAAGTGGTTAATTAGTCACTGGCTATCTCTGGGTTTAAATTTTGTTTTCTTTATCTAATACTGGCAAAAATGTTTTGTTCTTGAATAACACTGTTACATTTATTTTTGGAAAACTGTCTCATGTGATGTCTTTATTTCCCTTTTTTCCCACTCCATCACAATTTAAGAATGTCAGCAATGGTAGTCCAAACTGCCACACTAAGCCACACAGACAAATTTTTCTTAGACCAAAAAAAATTGTTCTAAACAGATACATACAACTACCACTACAAATCTTCTTCATTGCCAGTTATCCCCCTGTGCAAGAAGTTAAATTGAAGCTTTTAGAGCAGATTTAAGATGCCAAAATGTCACTAGCCTAGGTGACATTTAGGTGAATTTTAATGCAGTCTCTTGTGCATGTATGCATGGGTGTTATTCACATTAAAAATATCACTTTGGCACAGAAGCCACTTGGGCTGACTTAAAAATGTTTGACCAGATAACAAGGAGACATAACAGTCACTGGAAGCATTTGCAACTTGGGATGTTTCATTAGACCTTATGACTGATAATTCTTATGATCATCAGAAGATCAACATTCCAACATATTCCTGGTTATATTTATTAAATATTTCCTTTTTTGGTCCTAAGTGGGAATGTTTGGAAAAATGTTAACACAACCCACTTGACTTCACTGGCACATTTTACAAAAGGAGGAGGAAAAAATGTGGAAGCCACTGAAAACTAAAGGGTTCTTGCTTTGCAGAAAAACAAAGTTCAAGCCAGTGCTACAGACTGGCTGGAACTCTTCCACACTTTTAAAAGGGAAAGACCCTATTGAAGGCTCTTTTCACAAAACTTCTTTACTTCCCTTGAATAAAAGAGGAACCAAGCACACTTAGCAGTGTGTAAAACACATTTCTTTAAGAGAAGCCAGCTTTATCTTCAAGTCCCAGCTAGTTAATCTGCTCAAACTCATTTTTAAGTTAAAGACTGAGAAATCTGACACCACCACAGGGACTTAAAGCTTTTAGTCTAGATGGAATTTGCTGACAATACTTTCAGCTAGGGCACCAATAAAGACAGATTGGTTTCTCTCATTAAATTTGGTAAAAATGAATGTTTTCCTCTTTCAGGGAAAAAGAAGGAAGGGGACAAGTATTCATTTTCTCTCTCCCTTGGTCTGTAAACTGTGCTAGCTACATCTAGTAGCTAGTATCTTCAGGTACACGCGCCATAGATGAATGATGTGCAAATATAGCTGGTTTTTTTGGAAGTGCCTGGCCAATCCTGCATTCCCCTCCTGGAGGGGAGCATTCCCCTCAATAAGTTGTGTATTTTCAACTGCTCTGCAATAGACATCTGGCTATAAATCCAGAACCTTGGGTATATCTTCATTGTAACTGGGCTTGGCTTCCAAAACATAGATAGTGAACTAGCTGTGTGAAACTCCTGCTATGGCAGGTTGGAAATTCCAAATGTGCACTGGAGCATGGTCAGGTATGTGCTGCATTCACAGGTAACTATAATATCTTCTTGCATTTTTACTGTTTGTGTATTGGTTGATAACCGAACAGAATTTCCTGGCAAAAGCTTTTAATTAAAAATGCTAAATTACTCTCCCATAACTGTTAAAGTTACCTAACCTGAGCTTTGTCAAATAACAACCATTTTATTGCCATGAATGAGGCAAACTTCAAATATATCTGTCAATTTATCATGTTTACTTCTTGAGGGCAACAAATCTGTGTTATCTAACACTTGCCAGACATTGTTTCTATCGCACTGTTCTTCACTTTCATTCCCAAGGGTTGGGGTATTTGCATTCTTTAGTTTTGCATTAAAAAGAGAGAGAAAAAAGAGAACAATAAAATAAGAATACCATGCATCTCTGTAATTATGCTGTAGCCATGTAGCCATGACCAGCGCTTCTTTCTTTAGGCTAGAAATTGAGATTAGAGACTGAAGGTTGTAATAAAAGTAAATTATACTCTGTAGCTGGCTTGGCTGGTCTCTGTATGCATAGCATTGGGCACTAACTCCAGATGTAATGGAAGCTCTCCACTGCAGAATATTGAGAAGAATATAACTGTGCTTTGGTAGAAACAGTAAGAGGCATATTTGCTGAATTTTCCCAGCCTCTGATTCATCTCAAACTCCCCCTGTCAATTTGAACTTAGGTCTGCTGAAGTGAGAGCTTTAGGACAAAAAGCTCCGTCTTTCCCATGCACAGGCACTGTTACCATTTCATGGAAAAGGACAAAGCCAACTGCATGGTGCAGGGTAGGAAGATTGTCCTTCTGTTGATTGTCTTTCCAGTAAACCTTAAGAAGGTTTGGGTTGGATATTAGGAAAAGGTTCTTCACCCAGAGGGTGGTTGGGCACTGGAACGGGCTCCCCAGGGCAGTGCTCGCAGCACCAGCCAAAGAAGTGTTTGGACAATGCTCTCAGGCTCAAGGTGTGACTCTTGAGGTGCCCTGGACTTTGAAGACCCGTAGATCTCTTTCAGCTCAGGATGTTCTGTGATTCTATGACTGATCTGCAGGGTCAATCAAGCTGCAGTTGGTGTCTGTTTCTCTGTGTCCATTTACACAACACAGAGTAACCTTTACCTGCCACTTGACTTCCATGAAAACCAATAGCACCCTGCTGATGGATTTCATTCAGCAAGTCAGAAGTAGTTACTGGTTTTGATGCTGTAATTTATGAAAGTGGAAGTTCTCTGCCACCACCTGTGGCTTTAGAAAAATGAAAATACAGAACAGTTGTAGTTCAACCAAATATTTGGTCTGCTAGTCTGAACAGTCTGTTAGTTTGAAACACAAGTTGTGCAATTTAGCTGCTATTAAAATCAATGAAATTGCTAGATTTTCCTTGTTTATTCACTAGCTTATGTTGTTCCAGCTTTTAAATACAAGATGATAAAACAGCTGCTGAGTTTCCAAATATGAAATTTCCCCAGGAGCCATATGCTTACAGTCCTGTTGCATTTTTCCATCAAACAGAAGTATGAAGGCTCAGATACCTGTACAAGTCACCAGATGGGCAAAAACTACCTGTGTGGTCTTTCGCTGGCACAAAGTTTTCTTTCTCTTGAACTGAGTAAACTGATGCTGGCGTAAATGTTGTATGACAATGTCAGTACTACATCGTCTATGACCTCTTGGCTTCCTCCCTCCTTACGTACTCAATCTCTATTTGCAGCATGAAATTTGCAGGCTTTTAATGCTTTTTGTGTAAGCAGGACGAGGATGATAATTTAGTCTGCCTGCAGATTTGGGAAGATATTATAGTGGCTTCCTTTTTAGAAGATTATCTTCTAATCTCAAGAGGCTAGAAACTGCATTGCTTTTAAAATGAGTGCTTACATTCTGAAAAGAAAACAAGCTCTTGTTTCAGAAAGAAAAGAAAGAATGTGCTCTGGGAAATGAACAAATGTGTTCCTTTCCAATAAATTTAATTCCTAAGTATCTGATTCTAGCAGTTTCCCTGCTTAATTAGGGGTCATATCAAGAACAAACCCTAAACTTAAGCAATTTCTGGAGCAGAAGTGCAAGTGAGAAGGCAGCACGTATCAAAATACAATTGTGTTCAGGTACTTCCTGAACTTTATCCTGAAAGGAGCCGAAATGATTTTACAGAAAGATTGCCGCTGAAAGAATGAATGGGAAGGACAGCACAAGGCAAAAGGAGAGGTTATGTTTACTCCCTCTGTGCAGTGCTGCTCCTTGTTCTCCTAATCACCTGATAATCATCTGAACCCCGTAGTTCAGCTTCAGTAACTCACTTTTCCTAACACTTCAACTGGGTAACTTCATACTTCACTCATTTCCTGTGCCCTGCCCTACAGAAGCTATATAAGCTCTCTGAGGGTTTTGTTGGTTACAGTCCATGGCTTGTAAGCTACAAAAATCTAAATGTAGGTCAGGATGAGTTGAAATCTTTTAAACACAGCCAGCGGCTGTTTCCTAAACACTTCCTTGGAGCAGCTGCATGGAGGATGTTTACAATTAAAAAACAACCCTCAAGCAGCCAGCTCAGAATGCACAGGATTACCATAGCCAGAAGCATTCATTAAATGTCATATCTGAATTTTTATTATCTTGAGCTTGATCAGATTTAATCTCAGCATCTAAAGAAGAGGAACTATTGACTTCCAGCATCCTAGAGGGCTCTTAAGCCCAACTAGAAGATAAATGGTCCCAAAAGGATGAACTGTGACTGGACATCAAAGTGTTATGTCATTCTAGTTTCTAGTAGGCTGGGAGATCCCTCTTTTTTTTTCTTTTCCTTCTTGATCTGACTCATGCAATTAAAAATCACAACAAAACAAACCCAACAAAAGCACCCAACAAAACAAAACAGTAAAAAAGATGAGCTCTGCTGAAAATGAGTCAATCCCTCGAAACCCAGCGGGGGCACCGTCTGCTCTCCTTATGGAGCTCAGTGGCTTTCATCACGATTCAAGTGTCTCTACTCCTCCCTCCCAGCTGAAGGCAGATGTGGGTTCACTGGCAACACTGGGCCTTGTTCTCTCTGAGTGTTTAAGGCCTGAGCAATCATTTTAAATTGAAAGCAGAGATGGCAATGCTATTACAAGATTGTCTAGAGCAGTGATCCCCAACTGGTAAGACATGAGAACATTTATAAGGTTTCATGAAATCTAGGCTACAAATCAGCACAGAAAAACATAAGCATGATGCAGAGCAGCATCTTCTGAACAGTTAAAATATATTGAGAAGAAAACTCCTTCCAAGAAGGTGTTGGCAGTACAGTCCTCAGTCAGACGATGGAGAAGGTGGAAGCAAGCTTCTCCCTGGCTCCGTGTGGCTCTTTGGTTTTTGTGTACTTTCTGTATTCTAATGCCAAATAATCATTTATCGGCAGAAAACAAGTGCTCATACAGCAAGCATCTTGCTTTTAACAGCTCGTGTGCTGATGGGTGTGGAGCTGTGGAACTCTGTGCATGCACTGCCATCTGAAATCCACTCTGGACAGAGAGTCATGCACGTCAGCAAAGATCAGGGATGGATGTCCGTTTGTTTTGGACTAAAGAGAAAAACAATCCAGAAAATGGATTCTGGACCATGGATTTGGCAATCCAGAATTTGCCAGAGCCATGCACTGAGAAGGAAAAAGCCCAGGAGTTTCAGTCTGGCTGGACTTTACCAACAAGGAAAGAAGTTTAATGGAGCAAGTGAGGACTGAGGTACTGAGAACCTCTGACAATAAAATTACTTTTCTTTAGGATTCCCTTTCACCAATTCTGGTAGAAGTAAAAGTAAATGGATAAATAAATAGCTCTCTATTAACCTATTTTCAAAGTCCCAGAGCCTTTAAAACAGCAAAAGCATCTTGTTCTCCTAAGAGTCACTCTAAAGAAACTAGGAAAAAGAAAACAAACACTGCCTCCACCTGAAGAGTTATCAGCAATTCCCCCCAGTGCACTCCCTTTGTACTGCACCTGAAAAAATCAAAAGTGATGGCTATAACTTTCCATGGACACATGCTGTTAACTGCTCACATCCTTCACAGAAGCTTGGGTACCAGGAATGATGCACCAGGAAAAGGCAGCATCCTGCACTGCCTCCATGTACAGCCTACTCGGGTTGCAGGACACATGCTCCATCAATGGCAGAAAAATTTAGTTCAGAATCAAAATGGAAAACATTGAGGTCTCTGCAAATATAAAACTCTTGACATCACTGCAGCGGAGAACAGCTTTGCTGTGATTTGCTTATCTTGGCCCCATTTTTCTGAGTTGATGGCTGTTAAGGTGAAACAGTGAGGGGAGAGAAAGAATTGTAGCCTGGGCTGTGGTTTACTCCATCACCCTTAAAAGTATCTTAGTGCCTGGTGAGGAGGCAGGTTTTCTATAGCTTGTGCTTTCCTTTTTCTGTAGCAATTCAGAACCATGCATTAACATACCTACAGAATAACATAAGGGGACAGAAAAGAAAGG
Organism: Bombycilla garrulus; assembly: GCA_013400315.1. NCBI lineage: Eukaryota > Metazoa > Chordata > Aves > Passeriformes > Bombycillidae > Bombycilla > Bombycilla garrulus. Next base: position 2,198,862 of record VXBU01012407.1, on the reverse strand, counting down.
CTTTATGCATAGAACTTGGGCTTTTTGTATGTCTGTCTCCATGTATGTTTATGATCTGGCTGTAAGTCCATTTCAAATAGATAGTTGATTGGGTTTTTGAAACGTGTAAATGAAAAAAATTAAAAGATCAGAGTAAAAAGGGTTCAAGTCTGCAATGGATGCAATTATACTATCTTTTCCCTTCAGGTCTCCAGCCCCCATTATAAAGCAGCAGTTCTAAAGTCTTATTGTTGAAGAGGATTCAATTTGTCCCCATCTTGCATTTGCTCTACCTTCTACACTACTTTAGCACTTAACACAATTAACTGTAAACGGTTTATTAAAATAAATCCCCTGCCCCAGATTTGGACATCCCATGGCAGATGTGCCAGAGCACAGGCCCTGGGCAGGCCCTGGATGGGGAGGCAGGGGCAGCCCTGAGGGCCCGTGTGCCTGACAGAATGCCCTGTAGCTGGCATCGGGGCTGCAGCTCCCTACACCCCCCTACACTCCCCATACATATCCACATGCACACCCCTAGGGCATCCTATCCCAGCCCCATGCAAACGTTCACATACATCCTCTGTGCTCCTCCCTACATGGAAGCTGTTCAGTTCCTCCAGAACACACAGATCTCCCATACGTATTTCATTCAAATCCCATGCAAGCCCATAAGCACTCTCCTCTACACTTCCCATACACGCACCCCTCAGATACAAGGTCTGTAACCCCCACATCCCCTCAGGCTTTGCAGCGTACGGCTGACACACACGGCACCATGTGCATCCCCACACGCTCCTTATACACCCCGCACCCAGATCGGGACACCCCCATCCGCAGCCGCGCTCCGCAGGTGCTGGGATGGGCTGGGCTGGCCGTGCCCCTCCCTTCGCTGGCCCGGAGCTTCCCCTGGACCCCCGGCCGCTGCCGAGCGAAGCTCCGCCGGGAAGGAGCGAAGGGCAGCCGCGCCGACCGCAGGCGCTATCGCCGCTGGGCACCGCTTCCCCCGCGGGCTCCGCGCTTCCCCCGCTGCCGTCGAGCGCGGAGCGGCCCGGCCCGGCCCGGCCCGGCTGAGCCGAGCGGCAGGTGGGCTGCGGCCGGAGCGGCAGATCCGGGGCTGGGCAGCTCGGGGCGAGGCGCCGCCGGCAGCACTCCCCCGAGCCGCGGGGCTCTCCCTGCCGGCTGAGCCCCGGCCGCGGAGGGAAGCCCGTGGGCGGGCACGGGTGGGGGGCACTGGGGCATCCTCCGCAGGGGGAGGTGAAGTAGGCGGAGAAGGAGGAGGAGAAGAGGGAAACCTGCTTCTCCGGAGGGACGAGGTAGCGGCGCTGCAGCGAGCCGGCCCAGCGGCGCGGGCTGCGGGCACATGCCGGGCTTGGAGCACCGGAGCCCCGGGATTCCTGCCGCTGTCTCAGGCCAGCTCCCGTCCTTTCCCCGGCGAGAGCGTCAGCTGGGATCCGGCAGGGAGGAGGGCTCACCTACGGCTCCTCTCCCGGAGTGCATTAATCCCAGAGCAAGCAAACCTGGTAGTAAGTACTTGTCATCTTTTATGTATGATTTTTTACGGTTTTATTGTTCTCTGCTGGCAGATAGCAAAGGATTTCTAAGATGAAGCATTTATAGGCTCGGCTGTAAGGATAATCTCTCTGGCTCTCACTTAGCCTCCTGAGCCTTTCAAATATAGAGGTACATATGTGGAGGCACATGTAGCAGCATTCCTTCACTACAAATCTATATCTTTAATGTTTCAGACAAAGTATATGTGCTGGGGGTTTTGGGGTTTTTTTGTTGTTTTTCTTTTTTAACTTCTGATGTTCTCAAAGTAATTTGTACCATGTTGGACAACATGCTTCGAGTCTCAGAGAAGGATAAATCCTGGTGACACCACTTAAACATCCTGCATGAGGATGGGGGAAGGAGATGAATGTTTAAAGCCATTAACTTGGCAGAGGCAGGGAAATCACTTCTCTGCAGGCTGCCTTCACGCTATGGAGCAATATGCTTTTGGGGATTCTTTGCCTTTTAATCCTCTTTCCTGTGCTTGCACATCTGGACTCTGTCCTGGCACTGCTCCCTGCACTCAGGCTGGAAGGGAGTGGCAGGGCAGACTAGCAGGGGCTGGAGACCAGGGATGAAGAGACAGAGGATCCTTCCTGCCTCTTACACTTTAAAGATACATTTTTTGCCCTAGTCTTGTCTTCTGCAGAGTAAATCGACAAGAATACTTCTAGAGTCAGGAACTGGAATCAAAAGTGTTTTGAAGGCTGTGTTATTTTCCCTACAAAGGGAATGGCTGAGAGAATAAGTGCAAATGCTGATTCTACACCCTTCTTCTGAGGTGTTTCCAAGCATTTGGGGGCAGGGGAGTGTGGAGTTACATGCATGCAGAAGTTGTGTTCCCCACTAAAACTCTACAAAATTATGCTACCTCTATGTGAAGTGCTGGGAATGCCATTTCTGTCAGTGGAGTTGTAGGAGAAATAGTAATTTCTCTCACATTTTAAATCCCTAAGAGTACTGCTATCTTTCTCCCCCTACTTCCTGTACACATCTTTATTTTATTTTATTCTGCTAATGACTTGCGTTATTATTTGCAGAATATGATACGTGTCTTTCTGTGCAACTATATATTTGCTGAGATGTTCCTGGAACTAGGTTCTAGGAGTGCATTTTAGGAGCCTTTTGTTTTTAAACCAAAATAATAATTACTAATAACTGAATTTTTAATTTTCATCTGGCACGTATCCAGTATTTTCTGTTTCCTCAGGTGGTACTATTCTTCCGTAGCTGGTCACTGTGTGCTCTGCAGTTTGTAAAACAGTGCTCATGATAACCTGTTTTCATTATACACTAATGTTACACCCATCCTTAGCCTTTTGCAAATGCATGCTACAGGACAAGTGTTTTAACTCCAAAAGTAACTGCAGCGACTTTGTTGGTTGTCGTAGGAGAAGGTTTGCTACCAGAGGACCAGCCACTAGAATGATAGGCAGGATGTCCCGTGCTGGTCTGTGACCTGTTAATGGCATTTAACCTTTTTAGATGGATGTTAGCAGAAAGGAAATGCCTGGTTTAATAAACATCACAGCTAGAATTTTATATTAATGTGGGAGGCTTACACCAGTTAATATCACTGACCCCATTTTTATTGGTCTTGTAGAGAAATCTTCAAAGGTCTGCTGCAAAGAAGGTTATAAATCAGATATTCTGCTCTTGCAGAGGCTATGTGTCCATAGCTTTAGTTGCCCTGCTGCATGGTGTAAAGAAGAATGAAGGAAACAATTCAGTGAAGTTCTGTTGGTTTGCTTGTGTAATGCTGAAGGGAATTTATAAAGTCTGAAAAAATCCGAGATTATGTATTGCTATAGGCTTAGGCTAAATGTAAGAGACACATAATTTTTCTCCAGTTTTTGGTCTATTCTGTGTTCTCTGTTCTCCCTGGCTCCTCCTTTAAGTTCATTAGGACTTCCTCTGGGCGATGATCCGATTTTTACAGTCAATCAAAATCCATACCAATATCCTTACGCAGGCCAAATACACTTTACTTAGAAACACTATAAACCAACAGCTACAAATTACTTTCAGAGCCCTCCTAAAACAAAATGCAGCTGTAAATGGAGTTCAGAACTGCTCCAAATGCTGTGCCTTAAATATGTGGATGTCTAAATCCAGAAAATGTGCTCAAAGCTCTATTTGAGAGCCATATAAGGAGACGGCTGAAGTTTCTGGTTAGACTCTGGAGAACTGGTAGCCACAGTTGGTGGTTGTTGGACTCTTCTAGGTAGTTTGAATTCAGGTCTGAGCATGGGCTGGAAGTGATCCTGGTTTTGCAGACAGACTCATCTCCTTTCATTCATAAACTTGTCAAGTACATAATAAAACATGCTGTGGTTGTTTGCTTTTGCTGTATTTAGAGCTGTACTCAATAGCTTTTCCAAACTTTATTCCACAGGTATGAGTTAGCAGTAATGAAGGTATTTTTTTCTTCTCTTGGCTGATTAACACACTCTTCTCTCTTTGATGCTAAATTACTCTTTTTTTTTAATAACCTCCCATGGAAGGTTAGGTGATCCATTCTCTCATGGCTCTAGAAACACATTGCTGAACCTGCTGCAGTAGACTTTTTAAACTGTTCCTGTAGCATTCACAAACAGGATCTTAGCAAGCTTTGTACAGCTGTCTTCATCCCACTGATGGGAATGCTTCCATGATGTACATTAGGGCTACATATGTTGTTTGGATTTCAGCACTGGATGCAGAGAAGATATGATTAATCTATAGTGCTGAAAAGGATTCATTAGTGAAGCCAGATGGTTCCAGGTAAGATGGACTCTGACGTTTTTTTAAATTTAGCACAACTTTAAGTGTAATTTATGTTGTCTGAGTTTTACTAAAATCTGTGTCCTTTACGGTATAGGTTTTGCTGAAATCTGTGTCTTTTCTGAGCAATTGTACAGGGTCTATTGACTGTGCTATAGCAAGGTCTGTCTCTAATAATGTTTTCATTAAGCTTCTCTACTGACAGAAGAGTAAACTAATTGCCAGACTAACATGTCATTTGGCTCTGTGAACAAGCTACTGAACACTAACTTATGAATGGAAACTTAAAAGGCTCATTAGCAACCTGCTACATGAAAGAAATGCCAAAGTGAAATGAAAATACATTTATATGCCTGTTGTTGTTGCTATTAAAGCTGATAAAAAATTCCAGTTTCGTTTTCATGGGAATCTTAACTAATTTCATAATCTTTTTTTGCATCTGAACTTTCAGCAGCTGCTCCCTCTATTAAAGCTTGGAATAACTGGTTCTGCTTTAGTCAGAATGAAAAGAGAATTGAGCTCTATAGAAATGAGGAGATTAGAGCTCCATGAGGCATATACCCATTTAATGCTGCTGGAAATCAAACCTGCTTGAATAATCTTAACTCTCTCTTCTGGAGAGCAAAAATTCTAGGGGAAAAAGAAAAATTCCCTTAGTGACTTATTAACAAAGGCTTTTCAGTTTTGCTGGGATTTATCATGTGAGCCTAATCTACCTTTTGTTCATCCAGTTGGCAGGCTTTAAGATTTAAAAGGGTCTGCAGAAACTCCTCCCCAAACTCCTTATTTAATTAAAGAGGCTTGGTGCATTATTTACTTTTGAGTCTTCCATTTATGTGGGAACAATGAGTTTGGGTTAACATATTGTAAAATATTTGTGAATGCCGGATTATAAGCAGGGAAAAGAAACAAACTTTGGCTACACCTTCAAATTCACACTGACCTATATAGGTTCAGTGAGAATGACTGAAAGTGAGGCCAGTCATACATGAATAGTGAAGTATAAATACAGGTGTGCAACTTTGCAACAAATTTCTCTGCCTCTGTAGGTGATTGAAAGGGCCTGGGGGAGAGTTGGTTTAATTTGCTTCTAGGAGAGTCATCGGATATGCAGATGAAGCTTTGCACATACCAGTAATTTTTTACGTTTTGCTTTGGTAGTTCATCAAAGACAGACTGGTAACTGTAGTTCTCTCACTAGTTCCCCCAGTTCCTTCTCCTCCCCCACTCCATTCATCCCTGTAGCTGTGAGCATCAAGTTGCAGATAAAACGACTTCTGAGAGAGCAATGGGATGCAGCTCTTGCCAAAGGCAATTAAGTGCTTAGGATTACAGTGTGCTTTACAAAGTGTGTTCTTGCTGAATCCCTTTCCTCTTCTGTTTGCTGGCACTAGGCAGTTTCTTGGCACGTACCTTTGTTATAACAAGTCTGAGCAATGCTAAACTTCACTACAGCTTGTCTAGCAAGCTGCAGTGTCCTCTGTTTTGAGGATAGTCTTTCTGGTGATGGTTTACTGAGAGTCAGCTTGACCTCATCACCTTTGCTGTAATTGGATTAAATTCACTCACTTGCCAAAAACACGACCAGCTGACAGCATATTAATTCTTCAGACTGAAGTGCTGTTTTGTATGCATAGGTTCCATGGTACCAAAGGCATTTTTAGAGCTTGTGGTGCGGCCAGTGTGTCACAGGATACAGAATTGCCACAGAGGGATGTCTTCAGTTTTCTTCATCACAAAAGGCTTCAAACAGACCGTGCATTCTCTGTGAAAGTAGAAGATCTAACCTGTGGGAGAAGAAATTACTTGCTCTGTTTGCCAGTCCTGTGCATCACTTGCTGCTGCTTCTTGTGAAATGTGATAAATTGCTGTGAGTCCACAGACATCCCGGCTGGGGAAAGTGAGTGATGGCATGTGCTGTTTTACACACTCACTGCAATTTATTTCTAATTATTGCACAGCAGGTTAAAATTATTATTCTGAGTTATTGTTTTACTGCTTTTTTTTTCTGGTGTTCTTCAGCAGTCCTGTGATCTGAGGTATTTGCAGAGTGGCAGGATGGTATCTGAACAAAAAAAAAGTACCCAAAAAGGATACTGGAACTGTGTGGTAAAGGATAATCTGATCACCAAGCCTGTAGTTTCACCCAGAGACCTTTTATGTACTGTTTAAACCAGTGTAATCCAGCTTTCAGTGGGAACCACTGTTAAGCAGCAAAAATCACTATCCTGATTGTTAACCTCAGCAAAATGTTAAAGGATGAGTGAGTAATGGGGGACCAAGGACCAAGCTGAAAATACACATACAAAGAGGATTTGGGAGACACAGCAGTATCCAGTATGGCACTGGCACTCTGATATATTCCAACTAATGAAAGGATCCCAGTTTTAGCTTTTCTTATCTGCCTGGAAGTACTGTAAGTTTCCTGTTTGCTGCAGAGGCTTCTAAGAGCTGTGTTTTGCAGGCAGCATGCGCCAGAGGAACTAGAGCTCCCAGCTCTGTGTTCCAAGCATTGTTGCACTTGATTTCAAGGTGATGTCGCTTTCTCTAAATTCCATAAATTGATGAACACTTCTGGTGCAAAACAATAGGCAAACAAGGTGGGACAGGAGTGTGAGATTTTCCATATCTTCTAAATGACTGTCAGAGTTTAATTTACTATGTGAATGTGCAGTGCAAATAGTAACCAGGATGTCGGCTTTAATACCCCATTATAAAATGCATGTAGTTGCCTAATATTTTTGGCAGTGTTGAGTATTAAGAAATTGCTTGTCTTCTAATGGAAGACATATAATTCCATTCATTCTTTATAGTGGTGTAAGCAGTTTGTTAAATACTGAAGCAAAGGGTATTTTTAATTCATGTGTTTTATGTCATGTAATTGGAAGCAATGTAATTAAAAAAACAAATTAAAAGAAAACAAAAAACAACCAAACAAAAACCCTCCAAACCAAAATACTGGTCATCTCTCCTCAACTAGGATTGAGTTTGACTGGGTGAAAAGAGTAAAGTATGAGGGCATGTTCTATAAGAAGCGCTCACAAAGTCCAGGTCAGATATATGCTGTATGTTCTTACACTGTTGGTTGTATCAAAAAGGAAAGTTACAAACCAAAAGCAATAAGCAAGCTGTGTTTAAAATACTCAGGAAAGAGAAATTTGTCAAGAATGGCCTGCTTTACTTTGGTTATTTACCTCAGATCTTTTAGGATCATAAGCTTTCCTTTCCTTTGGTGGAAGGAGATATTAAGTCAGTGCTTCATGTCTGAAAGCGTTACTGTCTCATCACTAGTTCAAGTCCTGGTTTTGGAGGCGAGAAACCTCTTCTGTTCCGTGCAGGGTAAGTTTGCAGCAGAGCTGTTGTGGGTTAGACTGGGGAGCCCTGCCTGCACACAGGCTGCTGCTGCTGTCTGAGAGCTGACATTGTGGTGGTGGTGGCCTCGGGGGTGTATCGCCAGCAGAGCCTGATAGAGCATCGCAGAGGGAGCCCTGGCTTGGAAACAAGAGCTGGTGTCTCACCCCCAACATCACAGCAGTGCAGTTCCTCTGACCTCAACAGAGTTGCAGCATTCATGGTTTTCAGTGACGTGAGAGCAAAACTGGGCTTATATTCTTTTGACTGGTCTATTTAGCAGCTCTTTTCCATATGCAGTCTCCATGCCATTGACAGGAGCTTCCTGGAACTGACAGCAGACACAAAAGACCCTCTTCTCTAAACTGCTGGACCTTAAGAATTTTGAAAGGATGTTACAACAAGCCTCATAATACACCATTGTCAGGCTCTCTCTGAAGAGGCCTGCAGTGGTATCATACCTCTAAGCTTTCCAGAGGGGGTGTGATGACCCCACATGGAAGAAAATACAAGAGTAATGGTTTGGGTGGCTATGAGGAATTTTATGGTACTACTTCCCCTGGCTGTAACTTGAAACCAGCTGGAGACATTTAGTGCTAACTGAACTCTACATAAAGAGGCAGGCAAATATCTGAGCATGTATCCTGCAGGTTTTTTAAGAAGAGATCTTGGCTGCCTCTTTCTCACAGACAGGGGAGTGGTGAAAGAAGGTTTGTTTTATTTTGTCCTACATTTCCCTTTCTTCTTCCTACTCATTTTCCTGTTCCTTTGCAGTACAGCAGTTTTTCATGTTGCTGTGAAAGTGTCTGTGCTTGTGAGTAGAGTGAGCACATTTGAATGGAAGAGGAGGTGGGTTTGGGAAGTCTTGAGCTCCAGCATTCCCAAGGGAGGGGCAGGATTTGCATTCCCTACTCCCTCAGCCCTGCTCAGGGATGTGCCTAAAGGTGTGTCTGTGTGATGGTGGTTGGAATCCAGGAGGGAATCCCCTCAGTGAGGAGGCAGGAGCGGTGCTGTGCAGGCCTGGCCTCCCACCATGCCATCTTCGAAGCACTTCCTGCCATTTTACCTCAGCCCCGGCCTGTGGGACCAAGGCTTTATTGCAACCAATATGGGGAATTTTGCTCAAGTTATATACTAAAGTCAGCCTGAACGTGGGCACTGGAGTACTTATTGATCAAATAATCCCATTTTCTGCAGAGTAAAAGTCAGATTCATGTGTGTCAGTCAGCAGAAGCATTGTTCTTTCAGTTTACCTGAAATTGTGCCTTTATCAAGTTCACCTCAGATGACCAATAAAGTATTGAGTTCCCATTCAATCTATTTAGTTCTTCCCTTGAATTATATTCCTCTTCCGAGGTATTTCCAATATATAGCTGTGGACATCGATGTGGTCCTTGTTAGCCTGAGCAGAAGTGAGGGCTCATCTCCTGACTGGACCACAGTGACAGCCAGAAAATGAGGTTACAAAAGTTAAAGACTTGCAGACATCTCACCAGCAAGGACAGTCGGACATGGTCAGATAATTCTCCAGGTAAAATAGTGTGGACCTTGCTCCATTCTCCACATGTGCTGTTGACCTTAATGTAGGATCCTCTAACTGCCAATGCCCCTTTTTATTTTTTGCTTTGTCTCAGAGGGTGAAAGTAAACATAAATATGTAAATAAGCTTTAGCACGTGATGTTACATTGATTTTATATTATATTGTACTTTGCTGGACAATTAGGCAACCTTCTTTTAACTTGCTCATCAGTTCATGAGCACTGCAGAATCCTGTGGGCTTATTATATGTATATATACCTATAATACAGGTATATTATATTAGTAATGTATGGCTATTGATATTGGAGTAGGAGACTGTAGTAACAAGCCTACTTCTCACTAAATTATGGAGGAGAAAAAGGCATTATGTCTGTTCATTCCTGACATGATTTCTGTGGTGAGCTTTCCAGTGCTAATTCCTTTCTAGCTGGTTTTCTTACAAGTGTAAGGTTTTGAGACAGACTGTGTCAAGTGCAGGAATAAGAGAATTTTGTGAAACTTTGTTGTTTTTTTTAATCTGTGTAGCACAGAATTTTTTTCCCCAAGGGCCAAACAAAAATACTTTTAAAACAGTATGAGTAACAAGATAATGAAAGGATTTATTTTCTAGAAAACAAACTTGCTGTAATTACATTTCTTGTGAGTTTTTTTTCTTTTGTCCAAGCTTATATTTCACTTACAAGACAGGAAATACAGCCTTGCTGATTTCATTTTTAGAGCTATAAATAACTTACTGTCTTCAAAGATGGTGTTAATTTAAAAAATGCTTCTAAAATGAAATTTTGATGAATTTAAAATTAAATTGGGTGGGTAAAATAATTACTTACTGTACTGTGTGTACAGATGTTAAGATGTTTTCAGGGGAAGGGTGTTATAAGAAGTTCTGGCACCTGTACTTGGTCTAAATTGTTTCATTTCCTTTCCTTTGCTGGTTGTATCTGTCCCTGTCCCATTCTCACCCCTGTCATGAAGAGTAATGAATATGTTTGCTTTCTGTCACCTTGCTCCTTTGTTGGGATCGTTGCTTATCCTCAGGAAGTGATGTGATGTGTGGGAACGCAAAGTCAGCCTAAAAAATGAATAACTTTAGAACTGCCTCAGTGTTCCAGTTAGCCCAGTATTGTGTTTGACAAGATAACAGAACCTCCAACAGCTGTTTCTTCAGATCCATTTCTCTCCACACATCTCCAGTTTCCACAGCTCTTGTGTTAAGAATATTAGAGGATATGTACCTGTTCAGTCGTTTAAGTGTCTATTTATGGACCTGTTCACTAGAGTTTGTTTAATCCCTTTTTGAACCCATGAACATCCTTTGCCTTCAGAGTCTTGCGTGACAGCAAGTTCCAGAAGCTTGTAACCTGCTGGATAAACATGTCCTTTCTATTTAAATGAGTTGGTTGCAGTGAGTACTGGCTTGTTCTAGTTTTGTAGGGTTGGGAAAACAACTGTTCTGCATTTAGTAGCTCATGGGTTTTTTGTTGTAGGCATATCCACTACATATGCCTTCTTTCCGAGCTGAGGACTCCCAACCTTTTCAGTATCTTTGTTTCCCTCTGGTTGCCCTTTTTGACACCTTGGTAGTGTCCTCCTTGGTATGTGGAGAGCAGATCACAGTACTAATGTTGTGGGAGTGCTCAGGCTGTGAGGAGTGGCAGAAATGTCCTGCCTTCCTCTTGTTCTGAGGATTCCAGTGATGTTGCTGGCTTTTTTTGGCTGCTGTTGAGCACTGAAACAAGGGCTTCAGAGAACTGTCAAGGATGGCTCTGGCTTCCAAGTAGGAATATTTAGAATTGATATTGCCTTGAGGAATTACTACACTAAAACCTACCTGCCAACATTTCCTCGATCATTTAATTTTGTTATTGATAAACATGCTAACACCAGTTCCAGCACTGATCCTAGGAATTGCATTGCTGATTCCTCTCCATCTTAAAAAGCCTGTGAAGCACTACCCTTTCTAATGTTCACTCTCCTACTTAAATTAATTCAGACTTGCCAGATTGTGGTTTCCAGGTTCCCTACACAGCCCTTCCTGCAGCTGGAAGTTATGCAGGCAGGATCTGTGATTCTCAAGCACAGAGACTCTGTGTAGCTCTGGCTTACATACCTTGGCTAGTGGTCCTTAAATTCATATTTGAGTTTCTTCAGAACTTGTGTGAAAATTGTTTTGTCTCAGTGCTTTATTAACATCGAGCTTCCTTGTTTGGTCTGGTATTTCCTGATTTTACTTCAGATTGGTCTGGTTCCTCTACCAGATTTTCAACAGAGAGTGCATTGGGTGTGGAAATCTCCCCAAAGATTTCATCAGTAAAGGCTGATCTGAAGAATTCACTGAAGTTCTCTGCTACAACTGTATCATCTCCATCTGCACTTTATGCACCTTTGCCATCCAGCAGCTGGACTGCTTTTCCTAGCTGGTTTCCTGTCCTTGATGTATTTCAAGAGCTGTTTACTAGCACGGTGATCTTTGTTTGCAGACAATTTTTGTATTGTCTTTTAGCCCTTTTAATTTCCTGCTTACATTTTACTTGCTATGTTTTATGGGCTCCCCTGTCTTTACTTAAGGAATCCATTTTCTAAGAGCTGACCTATGCCCTGCAATACTCTCCTAACTCTCCCTGAGGCTTCCTGCTTTTTGAACTGCTCCTTTTGAGTGTCCTCTTTCTTTTTTCTTTCACATCCTGACATGATTCCCTTTCTTAAAATTAAATAACTGGATATAGGTTTTGTTTGGTGACCCTTACATGAGATCTGTTCTTTGTATTACTTAACAAGTAACCCTTTTAGCTTTCTCTCCTTTGGATGGTCCCTGCACTTAAAAGTTTCTTTTCCACTGGAGAACTGTATATGGATCTAGAAAAGTAATATTATATCATCCCTTTCTTTTGCACAGGAGCTAGTACTGAGTATTTCTAAACATCCTCATGTGTTCTTGGTGTACAGCAGCTATTAGTACTGTAATACTCTGTGGAAGCCATCTATCAAAACTGAAGGACATGAGCTTTGTATGAAACTGTTCTGGTGCTAATGGACCTGGATATGTTATTACCTTTTGCATACACACAGTATGTGCAGTGGTGATGAGAACTTTGCACTGAAAATCATGGACTAAATTATACGTAAAATTCAAAACCTACGCATTTGAAACATCCAGCAAGAAGATAGCCTTGCTTTTCCAGTTTTGCAGACATGAAAACAAAACCTGAAGGAGAACACTCTGTGGTTATATGAGAAGTCTCTGTGGACATGTTTACAAGAGCTCAAGTGTGTTTATATTCATTCCTGTGCAATTACTGGAGGATTGTCCTTATTCCATAAAGCATGTGTATGCATTTGAAGGAGCAGTACAGGTGTTTACTCTCTACAGAGGCAATTTAAAGCACTGCTCATACAGATGAAATCCAGCATTGAAACAAAATATGCAAACAAGTTACTGTTGATTAATAGTACTTGGCTAGTTGAAGCTAATATTAATAAACAATACCTAGGTAGGTGAATGAATGTAGGTATTGTCTTCTCTTTGCCTTGACCACAGGATTAAAGTGTTTGTGGTTTTGGTTTATTTTTTGGTTTTTGATTGTTTTTTTTTTTTACCACTGACGCACATCCGGTCCCTTGCTAATAGCAGAATGCCTTGCATTCTGTAAGTGGAAACACCTAAATTTGCAGAGCTCATCTGTCTGAGCCTTTACTTAACCTGTGGGTGCTGGACCAATCTTACTTCAAATCTAGCTATGTGTCTGTGCTTTGTTCTTGAAACTCTTGGATTCAAGCCTACTACATTTCTTCCTGGACCAGAAAGCTGTAGGAAATGTATATGCTGTCTCTGGGTGATGACTTTACTGATGAGTTGCAGGAGCTCCCCATCTTGTGATGAGCTAAATAATGAAGCAGAGTTCTATATTTCTATAGTTACTATGAAAAAAATGAAAGTGAAATTTTCCAGAGCAATTTCTTCATCAAAGTTGCCTGCAATAACATTTGCGGTAAAAACTTGCGCCTCATCACTTAATTGTGACACATGCAAGGAAATGATGTTAAGTCGAACAGTTGCTTGTCGTGGAGAGGAACTGATCTTCATGACACAGAAGACTTCTTACAGCCCTGTATCTGGCTGCTTCATTCTCTTGAGTAATTTCTTATCAAGTGAAATTTCTGTGGCTCTCAGGATCTTTTGTGGTCCTTGACTTCTGTGGAGGGGTTTAGCTGTGGTATTGTTCTCACTGCCAGGCTTCAGAAGAATTTTCATTGTCACCTAGAGACCATCTTCTGCTTTGCAGTTGGATCGGTAGGTTTATGTAGCTAGTGCAGCCAGACTTCAATTGTCTGATATTTAGGTATAATTCCTTGCTTTCAATTAATTTTTTTTAACTGTACATTACATTCCTTAATTTGGATTATTTGCAGGATCTCTACTAGAATGTTCCACGGGTGGTATGGTCAAATACACCATTCTTAACACTTTCATCACTAGGTTTCAAAACACTTTACAAAGAAGTATCAGAAAGAAAGGAGTTTGAAGGGGCTTCTCTAAGGCCTGAAAAAAGGTAAGAAAGGTGAGTCTTCTGTTTTTATGTCGGAATGCAAAGTTGTTATTACAACTTTATTCTAAGTACTTAATTTTTTTACTTATTTCTAAGTACTTTTATTTTTACTTATTCTAACTAAAATCAGTTTAGGAGGTCATTGAATAAAACTTTTGAGTGGACATACTTGCATTACCTTTAATGCAGGCATAGCCTAGATTTAGCTAGAGATTCAGCCTCTGAAACTGGTTTTACATTTTCTCTGATGTCATATTATCCATACCTGTTCTACTCTGTCTGCTGATCAAGACTTTTAGGTGCTTATAAAGTAGACATGAAGCTACTACAAGCTACTTTTGGGAGTTTGTAGTCTGAAAAAAATAAAAAAATAGGATAAAAATAACCCTTCAAACCTATTACATGGATTCCCTGTACTTTGCCCCTTCCAAATAACAGTTATTCACTCTCTTTCTTCTTCAAATGAGACCCTTTGAATGTGGTTTATAGAAAAACTGCCCTGCAAAGTTTCTTCTAGGAGAAGGAGAAATACTTACAGAAACAGGAGGGAAAAAAAAAAAAAAAAAACAAAAAAACCCAAAAAACCTTTCTACATGAAAAGTTTTGAATTTTCTCACAAATACTGAATCTGAACTTGTGAAAACGAAACCTGAGTTTAGGTCCAGTATGAGAATTTGGTGCTGTTATTTTGAACTGCTCTGGTTAACTTAGAACAAGGACTGGCTGCTCGCTTTTGTGTGCTGGAGTTACATCGTACAGCAATTAACTGGACGTTATGTTATGCCAGCTTGCTGTGCAAACACTGAGGAAAGCCTTGTCACTGCCTCTGAAGAATTTGTCCAAGATGATGAACAGCTGCTTCTAGTGTAGTGATATATCTACAAACAGATAGATAGATATGTATATAATTTTTCTAATGAGGAGCTGTACTGAACTGATAAAACTGAATATTTGTGATTGTTTGTTTCTTTAATCTCAGGGGGTTTACTGTGCTTCTGCTTTTACTCGGCTGCTTTTCAAAAGTGTGTGTCATTTCATTCATCTTGTACCACGTTCAATAACTGGTGTTGTTAAAACAGATCTCTCAGAAAGTCACGTGGAATTTTTTCTTATTTGAGAAAGAAAGATAGGAGACCAGAATCTCATGTAACACCTGTTTTTTTTGTATTACTAATTTTTCCTGCTAATTTTGTTACCTTTCCTCATTCTTTAGAAGAAAGGCATTCTCAAATTTAGAATTCTGCAGCTTCAGTTTCCAGCCCCTGGGTTTTGGTATGTCTCTGAGATAACTTTAGCATCTGGTACTGCTGGGTTTCCTCTGAAGGTACTGCTCTGTGTGATAAGAAACCTTGTAACCCTCTTAATCTGAACTGCCTATGGGTTTTGGCTATAATACGCATATATATGTATATATTTATATTTTTTAATCTATATTTCCCAGTCTCCAAATCATTGCCATGTCCCATTTAATTCTCTCCAGACTTTTTCAATGTCCTTTTAAGGATGGGAGTGAGGTGGAAGACATTTTCCATTATGTGCTTGTGCGTCAAACTGAGGGGCCTTGCTCGAGCTTCGAAGTTCTCCAGAATGGTAAATTTAAACCAAACACTGGGGAACAAAATGCTAATGCTGTATGCTCTTTAAAGAAAAAAGGAGGGGAAGATCTCACTAGGCCCTGGGGATCCATCTTCACTGTGCCTTATTGCCACAGCTGTATCCTTTCCAGTTCCTAAAGATGCTGTCAGTATTGAACTCTAATGACCTGATTAATGCATTGGAGGGATGCCTATAGATTGTGGTATTGATATTCTTTCCAGATGGCTTCCTGGCAGGCAGATTGGCAACAAGATGTCATCTTTGTGGTGACGAGGAGGAAGAGTGTGGATTTTTTACTTTTTATTTTAATGGAGCTTGTCTCAGCAAATAAATACCAGACATTGGGTCAGTTGGTCTGAAAAACAGTAGCCTTGTGGTAAGCTGAATTCTGTAGATTTATTGGAGTCTATAGAGTAATACAGGAAAAGCATATGATATCTATATTGCTTGCAGAGACATAAGAGCCCTGTAATACCTGCTCCTCCTTCAGTCAGCAGGGAGCTGTCTTTTGAAGCTGCATGTATCCTGTGCATGTGAAATCTCTGGGATAATCCCAGACGTGTTTCTTGGGGCAAATACTGGATTTCACAGGATTTAATTCAGAGAATTGAGTTCAAGGAATGAAGCAGGCAGCAGCTGTTAAAAATTCCTGAAACACCACTGCTTAGAATGTTCTTCCTGTATTTTGTGCTTCAACCAGGCAGCACTGATCAGGCTCAATATAGATGAGAAAGGGTTAAATTGAATTACTGACAATATCCAGTGGGTCGGACTGACTGAGCTGCCCCTCTGTGACAGCAGTGTAGTGTCCTACCCACTTTTCTGACCCACAAAGAAATTGCTTCTTTTAAGTGACAATGTTTTGTTTGCATGATGGCCACATCTACAGCTGGTTCCATTTAACCCCTGAGACTAAAATGGTTTGCAAAGTAGCTTCTTATTTCTATTCTTAAAGCAAAGATTAACCTCTAATCTCCTTTTTCTTACATGGGGATTTCTTCCATATATTTTCCATATATGTAAAGTGCAGGCTTGTTGGGCAGAAGAATCAGCTGGGAGACTTGGAATGTCACCGTGGATCTGCCTTTGGATCCGAGTCCTCTCAGTCCTAGAAAACCATTTCAGTTCCCTGAAGGGAAAAGATCCAGATTCAGTACTATAGAAGTTTGCTTACTTTTTGGTGGGATTTGCAAGCTGTGTTTCACCGTCCCTAAATCATTTTAAAACCAGTTCAACTGTCTGGAAGAGCTGTTGTCTGTGCAAAAACGGACAACATGAGTTTGTTCATTTGTTTTGTGCATCACAGCTTACCCAGAAATTTCCATGAACTTTTTTCTTCCCCCTTCATTGCATTACTGTTTCACACTGTTTCTGCATAAATGCCTGATACTTCCTGTGGATGTGCCAGGGCACAATCTTCTTCTCTCTTACCTGTTGATCTCTTTTAGTGTCAGAAGAGATTAAGGTGGAATGAAGAGATGTGTTTTGATGACTTTGAGACCCCACATGCCCCCAGTGGTTTGGGCAGAAAGTGTTGGAGGTGGATGCTGTAGCTCTAAACTGTTATTGCACAAATTTTGACATTCAGCTTAGGGAGAGCATTGTGCTGGTGAACTTCTAGGGTTAGAAGAGAGGAAGATAATAAACTGCTATAGGAATAACAGTCTTGTCCAGAGTTTCAGGCCTTAATAACAGTTTTTGTTGGGAGGAAGCTCTGAAATTGCAATGATTTTGAGCCAGGCCGTGCTATAAATCTGAGATGTTGGAGACAACTTGCTCGTAATGTTCTCTGAGATTTTTTTAGAGACAATGTGGTTCCTATTGCAATATGCCTCCTCATTCTAAGAGGACTGGCAGCTGATACTACTACTGCTGACATCAACAGTGCTGCAAACTCTGTTTTTTTCTCTTAATCAGCAAATATTTTTTCTCCTAGACCACGAAGTAGTGGTTTCTTTTTAGACATGGGCTTCTGCACCCTACCTCTAAGCTGGTAGGGTGCAGTGTTGCAAGGAGAGGCTCATGGTTTTGGCTAAGTTCCATTTCTCTACTTCATTTAAATTGAGTCTGTGACCTGTCCTTCATCAGCTTCACTCCTGAGTTCTACTTTGCTTCTTTTTTACAGCCAGATCGGCAAAAATGGTTAAGAGTTTGAAATGATGGATACAAGACACAACGTGAGAAAGCCAACTCCTTCTGCCATAGCTCTAAACCAGCTAAATCCCTAATGCATGATTTGTATCTTGTGTATATCTGGCCAAATGTTTCCATGCCATAATTAATGCTTGGTGATCAGTTTGTAGTGGAAGGATCACTAAAGCTTTCTTTGGGAAAGCTTTTGAGGAAAACCAGTGTTCCAAATTAATTTCACCACTTGTCACCAAAATTGTCTTTTGATGACCCACAGCAGCCTGAAAAATACAGAAGCAGCCAAAGTCTTGCTCTAGTTTGGATTAAAAAATGGGATTAATGTGGACAGAAAATACTTATCGGTGTCATTGGCTAGTTTCTTCCATAGGAGAAGAAATTGTGTTCATTTCTATAGATGTTTGAAAGGAGCAGGAAATGTCTTGGCTTGGTCCATCTAAACCAAGGAAATATGAAATAGAGATTTATGTTCCCACTGTAATTCTTAAAGTTGTGGGCAGGGAGGGAGAAAAGGAAGTGTATTCAGTGGTATGAGGCTAAAGGCAAATTGCCCAGATCTGCCCTCAGAAATGTAAGCACAACTTTCAGTAGTTTCAGACAGAACTGCACGAAATAATGAGAGGATAATGTGGTCCACAGAAGCATCCAGCTCCAACACTAACCTTGCAGTGAATGAGACCCAGGTGGGCCTGCCCAGCCTTACAATGGCTGTGCCTTACAACCCCTTTCAGAGTCTGATAATTAGGTGAAATTAGGGTTCTTTATTTAGGGGGATGCTGCTCTCTGCCATATTGGAAGTGTCCTTTTGGTTTCCCACCTGAGTATGTTCACTGTTCATTTTGCACCTATGACTGTTATGCCTCTGGTTATCCCATCCTCCCAGTGCTCAGTATTATTTCAGTATTTTTCTGTTTGGTTTTGGTGGTTTGGTATCAGTTAACAGCAGCTAGCAAGAGTGGGGCTCAAACTCAAAAGAGGGATGTTTATCATGAGAAACAAAATTAACCTAGAAGTTATGTACACATGGAAGTTAACCCACTTAGGTTGAGAAGATGCAGCTTTTGGTGTGGAACTGGTGCTCTGAGGAAGCACCACTAACCTCTCACTGTGCTTCCTTGCTGGCTGTGCAAGAGGAGATGGGAGCACTGGTGGTGTTATGCCCATACTTCTGGATATGCCCTGATTTTACCCAGTGAAAAGTGAGCTGTGCCCAAAAAATTAACTTAGCACAATTCTTCCTAGTTCGTCACTTTATACCTCAGCTTTTAAGTTCCTGAAAATCAGCAGTGTGTTTAGTCCTCTCCTTGAGGCTGTACCTCAAACTTGTTCCTCAGTAAACCAAAATTAGCTGTACAAAATATTACTTAAAGTTCATTACTGTGATTTGTCATGTTTGACACCTCTCAAGAGCTGTTAGCAGGTATGTTATGAAGAGAGTAAAGAAAATAAATACACATCTGCAGTATCAAGACATGAAAGCAACTGTGGTTTTCTATGAGGTTCCTGAAAATTATTTCCATTTGAAATATTGACTGGGCTCCAGTGAATATTGTCTGTGAATTGTGCTGTCCTGCTTCCGTCAGAGAGCTTGCTCAATTAAAGCCTAGAAATAATGCAGTTACATTTATGAAGGGGAATGTTTGAGGCATGTTCTTTCTTCCAGTTTCATCTTTTAGTGAAGCATCACCATGCGCACAGGTGCTTTGTCCCAGTGGAAGTCGTGAGGAGGCTTTGGAGCTCATTTCCACAGTTAGTGGCAATTACCTCTGTGTTTATACCAGTCCCCTTGGGAACTGAGAGCCACAGCATGTCCTGGGCTACTGTGTTGCTGTATCCTCTGCTTTCTCAGCCAGCCCACAATACCTCAGGTAATAAAATAATAAAATGGAATTGTTTTATAACTCCCATTCATCTCTGCACTGAAGTTTCATGCAAACTGATAAGCCTCCATCTTTCCTCATACTAGAAAGCATCAGAAAACCCCCCTTAAAAATGTCTCTTGGAGCCTAAGTTTAAATTACAGTTATAGGCCATATTAAAAACTCAAAAAGTAAGTAATGCTTGTTTCCTGTCTGCTTAGGCGGAGGACTAGAGCATGAATTTCAGTTACTACTGCAGGGGCACTTGCAGGATTAACATTTGCTTAGTTTGCAGCAGAACTTCTCTGGTTCTTGCCTGTGCACCAGATTTGGATGCAGTGAGGTCAAACCCAGATTTGCCTTCTTTCATTTGCATGATGTAACATTGACACTTCCCAGCTCCCCTTCTCTTCTCTGTTCCCCAAAAGTATTCTAATATTTGGAATTTGTAAACACAGGATTATGGATTCCATATGCATCTGGAATTGATAAACTGTTGGTATTACAGAGATGTAACCCTTTATACCTCTAACCTGGGAATGCTCTAGAGAGAACTTAAGGCACATCTGATGTAGATGCAGGCAGATTCTAAACAGCTAAAACCAAAATGAAAAAGTTGCTGTTGAATGAGTGGAATTTTCATTGAAAACTATGTACCCTGGGGGGGCAGGAGGGGGGGAATAAAAACTGTAGAATCTATTTGGCAATAAATGCAGCCATAATATTTTTGAGCCGGGAACTGAAGAGGTGTGAGTCAAATAAAGACTGTCAGATGGCATTAGTGGGAGAGAGACCCTTTTGGAAGAGACACGATAGCGAAGGCAAAAAAACCCCACCAAGCAAAAACCTCACCCCTAACAGAATCTTGGATTAGTTGAGGTTCACTGAATGGCTTTGTTGAAAACACAAGAAAAGAATTCAAATAGAGAAGGCCTGATAAGGTGCAGGGCATCAGGGATCTGTTTCCATAGTGACAATGTTCAAACAGAGGCCTAGAGGGACATGAATACCATTGCAGATGAACTCTTTAGAAGACATCCATCTGCCAATGGGGATACTCCTGTTGGCTGTCTGAGGTTTTTCCCTATTAGCTGGATTTGGGGAAAAGGTGGTGAGGGGAAAATAAGGCTTAGACACACTATTGTCTTGACAGATTACTGCTTCCTTCCATCTCCTGATTGCTGCATTTCACATGCCCTCTCCACATATTTTTACTTTTGTAAATTTACTGTCATAATTGTTAAAAATCGCTTTCAGGTGTTGAAAAAAAGGAATAGACACTCCCACCCCCTACTTGCCTACTGAAACAAACACCACTTTACACCAGTGTGGGATTGAGGTATGCGTGTTCATTTATGTCTTTGTTTATTCTTCTTTGATAAATAGGTGCACTAATCTAAGTGAGCTCCTTGTGAGGGTAACGTGGTACGTTTCATGTTTTGTGTTGCCCACTGTCCTGAGCATCCTGTACCCACTGAGAAATTCACCAAGCATCAGCATCACCTTCTTTTCCTAATTGATGTTTTTCCCTTTGAAAAGGAAGGTCAAGCTCTGGTTAGAAAAAAGCTGTTTCATGTAATAAATATTGCGGTGTTCGAGTTCTTCCATTTTTCTTCTCAAAATTGCTGTTCTGTGGATTTTTCTTAGTTAAGCATACTCTGCAAATAAGCACAAACACCTTAAGCTATAGCTGTGCAGAACATATTTTCAGATTAAAAGCATACCAGTCGTGTCTCTGTCTAAACTATGATACATTTTCTTTAAAAACCCCACCATCTTTGACTAAAACTGCAGCAGTTCTTGGACTTGAACTTTTTTCAGTATGGGCTGAATAAACAACCTAGTAAGAGAAATTTATGTAGAAAAATGGTACAAAAACTTTTTGTGGGTCTTCAGCAGCTTGACTTCATTGCAGAGAAGACTGAGGCAGTATGGAAGAGTTGATTTTTATGGGAATGGCCAGGCTAAGACAACTCTCACTCAGATATGAGCAGCTTCATACTTTGGATGGATCAGCTCATGCTTATCATTACCATGTCTGTTCATCTCCAAGTGTTTGAGACCATCTGGAGTCATTGAAGTTACGTCTAGTCTGGATCTGGTCATTAACCTGTTTGCATCCAAGAACACAGATTGAACTGTGAATGTTGTGCACTCTTGACCTTAAGAGTTAGCGAGAATTACCTAGGGAGGAGTTTTGGCTTTAGTGAGGTAAATGTATTAAATTTTTCCCCAAAATCAGTTAGTTGACCCAAAATTTTACCTTTAAAGTAACTTGAATGCATGTTGCGAAATACTAACTTTCTGTATGTTAATTCAACAGCCGCTTTATGAAGACGCATCCCAAAGGTACTCAGAACCAGAGGGAAGAAAAGCAAATAACAGTGAAAGTGCAGTGTCTTGGCATGAACATACTAACTTTACACATACTATTCTAGTTAAACTGTGTGTTTGTTTTGGTTGAGGAAACAGGCTAGTACAAACGTCCTGTAATGGCATAGATGTGAGTATATAACTTCGACTGTGATGATGACGTTAAACTTGGAAAAGAGTTAATTAAAAATGGACATTTTTGCAGGAACTAATTATGTTTTGTAATGAAATCCATTTTTACATATTCCATGGGGTGTTTTTTCTCTCAATCATAACCTTTCTGAGTGCCAATAGAGCAGATAATGTTCATTAAATTATTCCCTTTCCCACTCCTACATTAAAGGGGAGAAAAAAGTTTACATTGAAATTTCTGATTTTTATTTCCTGGGAGGAATTGAGAGCTGGGAATCACAACCACCAGTGCAAAAGTTGCTTCTCTTCAAATAGCATGGAAGAAAAATGTCACTTTTAACTAAACTCTACTTTTAATGAAAGATATTATTTTACTCTGTGCTATTGTATTTAATTTAAAATTCTGTAAGTTAGCAGGAAACTGGAAATTTAACTCTTCAGTTTCACTGTTTTCTTTTCAGAGAGATTTAATTGCTAAGTGTATCCTACTCTAGTGGTGGATTTACAAAGTTTTCATATTTAGTTTTGCTACTGAGCTGTCAGACAAATCACGGCCTACAATTACTTGAAGGGGAATTGCAATTATGGAACAGCCAAGCTTTTGTAGTGTGGCAGATGCAAAAATGAGGAGCAGTGTCCACAGATTGTGGCTTGAGTGGTTCCTGTTAAAGCTTATGAGTGTAGTGTAGCTGTGAAGTTGGTTGCCCAGAAATACTGTGGCACCTCTGTTGATGGTAGTTCTTCTTCAAGCAAGATTTTGGGTTAGGGATGTGTAGAGATCCTTTCCAGCTAACATTTCCTGGGACTCAGCCATTATGTTACCTGTTTATTGGTTTTCCTTCTTTCATCCTCATCCCTGAGTAAGGGAAAGACCTTTTAAAACATCTCACAAAAGTGGTGAACAGAGTTCATTGAGTCACAGAATGGTTTGGGTTGGAAGGGCCCTTAAAAATGATCTTATTCCAAACACCCTGCCATGGGCAAGCACACCTTCTGCAGGGCCAGGTTGCTCAAAACTCCAGTTATCAGTTTATGAATGTGGACAAGCAATCTTTCTATTCATGGAAATGATATTGTCCTACCTCTCTTATTCTTCTCAACAAAGAATTTCAGGAATTTAACCTAGAATATATTATTAAGACACCGGGTAGAGCGGGACCTTTGAAAAATTACGTCTTGGAGTAGAGGAGGATATTCAAACTCCAGATTCTGCTCCTTTTGAAAATAATGTGATCAGAATGGTTTTTCTGATCCAGATGCCTCTGTGCTTGGGTGAATGCTAGAGTTATTAAAAAGGGAAGGATAAGAATATGAGAACAGGGGGTAGGGGGACAGGAAGGAGGAGGTGAATGCTGTTACTGGTAACTGCTGATACTTAAAGTGTGCATCCAAGATCCCTCAGGACTGAAGATCAGAAACGTGTTTATGTTGCTTTAAGCACTAGTAACAGACACAGCTCCTGGGCCAAGGAGTTTGCACTTAGAAACACAAAGGTCCCGTCCTTTTATAAGTGAAAAAAGAGGAACTCTGTCCTGGAAAGATGACGTACCTTGACAAAGGTCACTGTAGTTACCCCTTTTCACAGAAACTGGTAGTGGCACAGCTCATGTATTCTGAGTCCAGGGCATTACTGCCAAGTCATGCTTTTCTTTCCCTAATGATTTCCAACAGCCTGGTCAACAAAACAGAGAGCTGGTTACCAGGGAGCCAGCAGAGCCCTTGCCTGTGCGATGGAGCGAGCGCGAGTGGGGATTTGCTGCACGGGATAAAACCACAGCACTGCCCTCCAAGAGCCTCTAGAAGTATTTTTCTCTCCCTTGCTGTCCAGGCAAGCAGCATTCCACCTGTGGATTTGGTACCTTAGAAGTTTCCTGAGCCAGTTGCTGTTTTGGAACCTGCTGTTACATGTGCAGAACCCGGAAGCTCTCAGTAGGTGAGCAAAAAGCGATCTTTTCCAAGCACCCTTTGAAGTATATTTGGTTTTTAGGAGTGGATTAAAACTGGTCAATATCTCTGAGTTAACACTGAAGAGTTAGGGAATTAGAACCCTTCTTCCACTTCCAAAGGAATCTATATTAATTTTGCTTGTTCTGGTTATTCAAAATGAGAAAATTACTGAACATCCTATCACAAGAGAGAAAAATTGTAAAAGGCAGCGAATGATTTTGCAAAGCAAGTGTCCCACTGTAAAACCTGGCAGCAGTGGGGCTTTTTTCCCTTTTGTGTGGGATTATATTTATGTTCTCCCCTCCTGTCTGTAGTCTCCCCTTTAAGTAATATGGAAAACGTTGGTGCCAAAAAAAGCTAGATGAAATATTGATAAATGTGGGAATTGCTTAGAACAGAGGCAAATTAGAATGCAGCTGGTTTTCATCTTTTCTGGTAACTTGGGAGGTGTGTGTGTAAAGTATTGAGGCTACTGGTTTATATCCATATATCATGCTCTTGGAGAAGGGGGAAAAACAAGATTGCTACGAGTGAGAATCCAGCTTTTCTTGAGGCTTCTCTTCATTATAGATCATCTTACAAGAAATTGAGGGAATTTTTTTGGCAGCTTTTTGTCCCTCTATATGTCAAATACCTCTGAGTGCTAGCTAGGGATGATATGGGACTAGTTCATGGTGTATTTTATTCCCAAACCAACTTTCTACCTGAAAAACTAAGGAATTGGAATGAATGTTTACCTACACATACAGCATTGCTGAGAAGTGGTGCTGAGAATTGTGTCTGGGTTAATTCTAGATGGATTATCAAAAAGTATTGTAGCAATAAATAAAACTAGGGACTTGAGAACCTGCATGCAATAGGTTAATGAAGAATGTAATTTAAGTTCTTATGTAGATCAAGGGGGTTTGGCATTACTGTGGGTAGTTCTTTCAAACTGTCAGCTCCAGGGATGGCCAAATAACAAAGTTCAGAATAAACCAGAAACAATTATTCTGGTATTTTCATTACTTGTATCCGCAGCTCTGGCTGTAACTTAGAAAGGCTTGGTAGAACTGAGGATTCAGAGATGTGCAGAAACCCCCTAGGTATGGAATGGCATCCATAGGACCAGAGGGTAAACTAGGACTCCCCAGTTTGAGGAAAAAAATCTTGGTTGGAGGCCAAGGGTGTCATAAAACTAGAAATTATGTGGAGAGGGTAAAAAAGGAGTAATCAGACACAGCTTCATTTAAATAAAGGGAGAAGTCAGTAAAACTCAGAAAACAAGCTTAAAACAACTGTCTTAAATATTTTTTGAGGTTTTTTTTCTTTAAATACAAGGCATGTGCAATTGATTGTGGAACTCACTACAATAAACTGTCAAGAAGGGCAAACTGGGTTCAGGAAGAGGTTAAATTAATAGAGGTTAAAACTCAGGGACTATGAAACATGATGGTCTGACTTCTTAAGTCCATAAACTGCTGACTGCCAAAAGCCAGGAGGGTGTATTTGGGAAAGAATTGCTGTAAGATTACTCTGGCTTTGTGTTCTTTCCCAAGGCAAGTGCTACTGATGGTCACTAGAGATATGATATGCATAAGAATGAGACATTGGGGCATTTTTGTGGCTTTCTTTCCAACATCTCTGGCTGTCTGACTTCATTTACAGACATGATAGTTTGGTAATGTTGCACTTAATGATCAAACTACATCCTATAATTTATTCTCTGCTCGTTTCTTCATAAATCAAGGCTCTCAGTAGCCCTGTCTACCAGAATTTCATCCAGGAATTTCTCAGTTACCCATTTGGCATGGCTCCTTCAATTTCATCAGAATGATTTCTTAGTGAGATACTGATCCCTGTTCTGTTTCATCTCTTCTGTAGCATCCATACATTCACTTCAGTTTCACTTGCTGTTGCTTTAATAATCTTGGAAGCCTTTTCCATTTCTGTTTATTGAAGTTATTTACTGTTGTTATCCAGGTGCTTTAGCTGTTGCTTCCCTGATTGGGACCCATGCTTCTCTCCAGGTAACCTTTCTGATTGTCTGCTGTGGGTTCTAAATATTTCTCCCCTGGCATAATGGGTGGGGGGAATTTCCTATTTTTGTCATTGAAGGGATGGAAGTGTGGTGCTCTGGTTCGTGTTTGTGAATTTGAAGGAAGTGATACTGTAAGCTGTTAGTTCTGTAAAGCTCCCTTGACAAGTGACAGACAATTGTATTTCACATGGGCAAAATGCCTTTGAGATGTGGCTGTTCTGGAGTTTGCTCGTTGAAATCTGTAACTGCCATGAGTGAATTCCAGACTAATGCCAGTGTCCCATTAGTGGTGTGTGAGCCAGTGTGGTGAAGCTGCAGGGCCGTGCACATTTGTTAACCTCTGTAGTTCTGTGCTCAGAAAGTGTGCTTTTTTTTTTTCTTTGCTGCTGTCCCAGAGACTGGGAGTGGGAACCTGCAAGTTTCCCACTGCAGTCAATAGGAAACCAGAAAGTACTCAAGAATGAGAATTGCTTTGCTTTCTGGGATCTGGCCCACTGCCTGTTTCTGTGGTTTGTGTCAGAGTCCAGCTTTCACACTCCTCTGGGGGTGCAGAGGTGACAGCTTTCCTCCCTGGCCATGCGCATTAAAATACAGCTTGCATATGGTATAAATGCATGCAGCCCTAAGCAAGCCATCAGGGAGCAGGGAAAATGTTTGTGCCCTCCTAAGAAGGCGTCTTGTAAAATGCTGTCCTGATGAAAATGTGAGAGCTGTAGGTAAACACAAGACTTTTGAACTAGTGAGGCAGACTTCCCCTTCAAAAGAACTGGGTAAAATTCGGGAACTGGACAGATACCACAGTTATACTTTATTTTCTATGAGTAAATTTCTAGCTTTGGGAGTTGTGAAGAGATATTTGAAAGAGAGCAGCAACTGCTGCAGCCACCTGAGTTGGCAGGCAGCCTGAAACAAGAAGCCTTGAGGTGCTGAATTCTTCTCATGCATTCAATGGATGGCTAGTTCCAGTGGCATTGATAAGCTTTAACGGTGAACATTAACTGTTTCGTTGTGCATCACAGCAGCTAGAAAAACAGGAGAGTGTGTAATGAAGGTGGGTAGGGTTGTTTTGGCACTCTTGTAACAGCTCAGAGTGAGCTAAACACTGGCTTCTTGAGTATCAGTGCAGCCCCAGTCTGCTCAATTTAACATTAGCTGTTGATGAGCAGCAGCAAACAGTGGGAATATGAAGTGAGTAAAAAAAAATAGGAGAAAGAGACCTTTGTCATAACATTTCATGTTTGCCTGTGGGAGGTCTCACCAAATTCTTTTTCATCCTTGACAAGCAAAAAGATTTTGTCTGCTTGCTGGGTTTGGGATTGTTACATGTCTGGTCTGCCAGAGACACTGCATACACTTCCTACCTGCTAAAGAGATGTCTGAGGTAGGGATGTGCCTTTGGTATTTTGTTAGTAGCAAAAGTAAAGAATAATTTCTATACTTCATTTGGAGTAAAACTTTAATTTGAGAGGGACAGTGCTGTTGCTGTGTAACCTGACTCAGGAGCAATTGGTGTTCACATTAAAAATGGCTTTGTGCTCAACTGAGTTAGAAAACATGGAGGATGTTTACATGAAGTTTTTTAGAATAAATTAATGAAATTAATGAAATAATTAAATTATTTTGAAATTATTACTTAGTTAATAAAATAAGGTTTATTAAAATAAACTATTCTGAGAAGCTGAGATGCATCTAAAAATCTCCTTTCTCTTTTTCTATATCAAACATGGCTTAATTCCTCTAATTACAGATTGATATTGATAGTTTTTGAATTGCTATTATGTTAAAGGATTTCTGCATCCTAATTTGAGGAAGAGACTGATAGTCTCAAAGTTCTTAAATCTGGAATGAAGTCAAGTGATATGGAGGTAGAAGAGGAAAAGTAGTAAAGCTTTGCAAGACAATCAGCATAGTTATTTTATCCATGAAGAAGAGCTCTTGGCCTAACATGCAGGTCAGTTCTGCAGAAGCAAGGATGGACAGATATTGGAAACTGTCAACAATATGGGAATGTTAATTCAAATATTTCTGATTGGTTATAGCAAAATCCTCTTAGGCTCCCTCCTTTTACAAAAGCTTCTTGAAAGCAGATTCTCCTTGTCCAAAACTGTCTGGATGTTAATGACATGGTAGATTTTTGCCAAGAGGCCTGAAAGCTCACAGAGCAGGTCTAACTCAGAACATCTACTGAACACCATGATCTGAATTCCAGTCACTGGGCCTTTAACAGGCCTTCAGTTACCTCAGGAAGTTTGAATCACTCCTGGGTTCAATATCCTGGGTGCCCACTGCCAAGCACTGGCCTTCTGGACTATTCTAGAGGGTTTTCCATCCCAAGGGGTCTGTTAACACAAATTCTACCTTTTGGTTAGAAACTCAAACTCACAGTGAAACCAGGCAGGGCAGCTTGCTTGTGCACATGTGAAATTATGTCAAGACCACTTTAAAATCTGCCTAGTTTCACACTCTGCCTTGAGTCATTCTTTTCCCCTGGGATATCACATATACTTTCCAAATAAAGGGGCCAAATGCTGTGAAACTTATTGGAAACATTTAAAATTTTTGACCTGTTCTATGTTCCACTTGTTCTTGTTTTTCTTAGACTTTCTACAATTGATAATTCCACTCAGTCTGTCCCATGTCCTTCTAATCAATTCCTGCCTAGATATTTTTCCATTTGGCTGTTCTTGCAGACTTCTGATCTTGTTGCCACATTTTCATGACTGGTGTTATAAATTTTTAAAGGGTGGCCAGTATTTCCCAAACTTTCCATATTCCAGTGTCTGAATCTGAGAGCTGCCCAACCCCATAAGCTGATGCAGTGTCTGCTGCTGCCCTAATGATCCTGCTGATCTTGCAGAGCTAAATCTGTGCATCCCACCTCAGAGATGGCTGCACTCCAAGGCTGGGTGTAACAAGTCATATGTAAAACTACAATACCTGGAAAGCAGTTTGGGACAAAAAGGGTACATGAATATGTCAGATATTAATGCCAGTGTTCCTGGAGGTCCCACTGTCCCCCAGTAAAACACGTGCAGATATTGGCTTTGTTTCTCTGTGGCTGAATTCAGCCAAGATCATTCCTATCCAACTTCTTAAGTGGCTTGAAAACACTGAAATGAATTGCTTTAAACACTAATAAGTAATTTCTATTACTAAGAAGGGTGTATTCACTGCCAGCATGGTACTGGTGCTGAAAGTGGATTACATTAGCCTTTTGTTTGAAATCAATTGAGTTTACAACTCCACTTCAAAGCCTTTAGAGTTTTAAAATAGATCCAGCAGAAACTGTTTAACAAGTCAATGCTGCCCTGTGATTTTCATTGTTCTAGCTTTAGTTGTGAGAGGGAAAGACTTCATTTTACTCTACTTTCACTTCACCCAGGGAGTGTGGTGCAGTACAATAAGCAACCCATTCAGCTTTGCCTCACCACTGTGTGCTAGGCTTTACCTAGGCACAGATGCCTCCCTTCACACAGCTCTGCAATTCCTGCTGCACAGTTTGAGTGTGTTCTCACTTTGAAGATTGATTTATTTTTAGGTTGCACTGTTCTTTTGGATTGTTTCACTTTTCAAAACTTCAGTTATGATGAAGAGTCCCTTAAAAGGAATTAGTGGAAGAGGGGAGTCCTGTAGACTTCACACGTTAACTTCTTATTTCTTTTGTATAAAGGGCAGCACATTCTTTCAGTGACCCAGGGAAAACAAGAGCAGTGATTTAAAGTGTGGATGATACCCTAACATTTCAAATTAATTGATTTTTCATAGTATGTGTTCTTGTGAATCTAACAAACCAGGAAGCTATATTTAAACCTCAACTATTTCTGAGGTGGGGTAAGTGTTTTCTTTAAAACGAGGGTTTCTCTTTACCCTCACACAATGAAGAGGCTTCTGTCAATATAAATAGACAGAAGGGGAAGCAGAGAGGGAGAGGGTGAGTACCATTGTTTCACCAAATGCTTGTCTTTGCTTTGTCTTTTGTGACTTCAGCAGTGAGAAAGCTGAAGCAAGCGGCAAGGTGCATTTTACCCTAGTGAAAGGCTACATCAGTCTTGGCCTGCTTTTTGAACCTTCCTTGGTCTGTGTTGCTCCAGCTCAGGAGAAAAACTTCAGTATTTCTCAAGGCCCACTGACTTGGAAGAAGTTGAGATGAAACATGAAGTGTGTGTGATAAAAATCATAGCTGGTTCCTTTTTAAGACTGAGTATAATTTTTAGTTTGAGGAGAAGGTGTTGGGACTGGGTTATGCAGTCTGTCAAAAATATGACAGGTAGTGAAGGCCAACATGCACTGATATTGAGCCTGAGGTGTGTTGAGCATGAGGATTTTCCTCTACCACAGAAGGAACTCCAGACAGTTCTGGATTCTCCCCATGTCTTTTCCCTAGAGGACAGGAGAAAGGGAGACACAGACTCCTTATGCTGTTACTACTAAAAGACCTTTAAATGCATTGAGATGCTTCCCGTGCATGAAGTCATGTGGAAGACTGAGGTACACAGGAGGCCTGTGTATGATTCCTGTAGAGTCTGAAGCAGAGTCTTCCACAGATTCTGAACACCTGTGCACCCCTGGATCCCAATTCCTTTGGGGTAAGTTAAGGCTGGAGTTGCACTTTTTTTCTATGATTGGAAATTACCTCCTTCACACTATCCTGAATTAAATACTTTAGCTTTGACAAAATTACTGTTTTTTAAAACACTTTTACCAGAGAAGTTCTCACCCACTCCACCCCATTAACATCCTGTCTTCTTCAGAGGAAGAAAAAGAGACCTTGGTTGTTGTGCTCTTACATGTGGTTTCTGTGACACCTAACACAGACATGTAACAGCTCTGCCTTTCTGCCAGGATGATAAAGGCAAATAGAAGAAAGTTAGAGTGGTTTGACAGCCTGAAGTGCTGAAGTTTTCGACAGCCCCATGGCATTTGCTGCTCAGGGCTTCCGTGTTCATATAGCAAATGCACAAAATGCTGGTGATGGAACCAAACAAACCTCCATGTGTGTGGAGGTGGTAGCTTATGGATAAAGCAGTGTCTCCCTTTGTAACTGTGGTTTTTATAAAGCTTGCATAAAATTCTGTTTCATCAAAGTTTCACGGTACTAGTGAAGTCAAGGGGTTTAAGTACCAAGTGAGTAAAGCTGGTACTCTGTTCCAGCTTCCAAAGAATTGATTGAAGACTGGAGATTAAGTCAAAAGGATGCCTATTTTTCTATTTTTGCTTTTTCCTGAAGACTTGTGCAAGGTGGGAGGTAGAAGTGGGGAATAAGTAATAATCCCAGGCCTCGTGCTTAGATCTTGGAAAAACATGCTAATATCACAAAATGGCTTTGAATGAACAATAACTGGTGTTTGCAGATAATTTCTTCTGTTGGAGTACAATTTGCATTCTAACACAAGCTCTTCATTATAATCACTGGCTTCCCTATGCTGGTACAGAAAACACATCAGTGCCTTATGCTGCCAAGGACTGTGGTTTTTCAGAAGGAAGAGAAAGGCTTAATGCTATTTGTTCAACCCAGCCAGAGATCTACTGTTTATACTCTGAAATATCATAAAATGTGTTTTCAATTACCTTGTGCATATTTTTAAAGAATTAAATTTCCATCAAAGGATTTTGTGAGCTTTTGATCTCACTGTGTCTAAAGAGGCCAATCTGACTGGAGATAGTTTTGTCTGAGCACATACAGCACAATTGTAACAAATGTGCCCTTTGAGTGTCTGTGAATTTAAGAGAAATCAGTCAGTTTATTAGTGAGAGAGGAGGATGGTGGGGGTCTAATTTCCAGTGTTAGCTGTAAAATAAGTACTTAAAGATTGGGTGTGCAAAGGGACTATGGTTTTTTGTGTTATATGACTGACTTAACCTTTTATTTTCCTCTGTGTTACTCTGGATGAAGTATTCCCTTTTCCACACTTCTTTAAGTGTGAAACAAAGCCCTAACCTAGTGAGAGCCTAGAAACAAAAAATGTAGCATTTTGTAGCATTTTTGTTGCACTTGTGATGCCATTGTGCTCAGCTCTGTAAAAGCACACAGATCCTTTGCACTGAATAAACTACAGATAAAAAGAAGAAACAGGGAAAAATTATATAGATTTATCTAGAAAGAGTGTCAGCTGTTCCATTTCTTACTAGATGATTGTTCTGCCTGCTAAACCAAGTTGTTTTTTTCAGTGTCGGACTGTAAACAGTGTAATGATGGAATTCAGATTTCTGCTGCTCTTGCATGGAAACTGCATTCCCTAAACTAGAAAGTCAAGGCAGAACATTGGGAGCCCACAGTTTTGCCTTCTGTGCTGATATATCTTATGCAAAGAAACACCTGGAAAAATTAGCTTAGGTCTCAAGAGTGGTAATTAGTCCAGTGGATTAACATGCTCTTGTTGCTATTTTTGCTTTGAACTGGCCTGGATATGTCTGTTGAATACTGTACTGCCCTGATGAGGCTTATGTGAGGTGTAACACCTTTCCTGTTCTGGTAAAGTAGCTGCTCTTTTATCAATGAAGCTATTTGGAAATAATTCATCCAGTCAAGCATGTGTCATAACTTCTGATCTCCTTTTCAACTATCCTTTATTTATGGGGAATCCTGATATGAAAGTAGAGTTTTTCCCTACATGTCTTGCTTCTTCCTGCCACTTACTGGTCACCTTAAATCCAGGTCTTGTTTGGGCTCCACTGAAGATTGAGTAGCTCTTGATGTTGTTCTTCCTGTGTACAATTTTAAGTCCTCTTAGAAAGCTGTATCTGTCTGCATTTAAGTAACTTACTACACCAAGTTAAACTGAAATTAAATTTAGAGCACTTAATTATATATGTGTGGTGGCTTTTTATCCACCTTGCTGGCATTGTAATTGTTCCTTAGGAAATACTTATGATATCAGAAATAGATGTTAGATACAAAATAAGAAGTAGTGGGTAAAGCTTTGAAAAGACAAAGAGCCTTTCTTTGCAGGTGTCATCCACACTGAGGAGGAAAGAGAAAGCCAGACACTCTGTACAGCAGCAGCACAGTTGTATCTAAACAGAAAGGGGCCTGTTTTTCCAAGGTTTCCAGCTAGTGATAGTGGAGGCAGTAATGAGATACAGGACTGCTTTCCATCTTACTCTGCCAATTCAGCTCCAACAGAGATGCCAAATAATTTTCCATTTAAGAGTT
Source organism: Bombycilla garrulus (assembly GCA_013400315.1). NCBI lineage: Eukaryota > Metazoa > Chordata > Aves > Passeriformes > Bombycillidae > Bombycilla > Bombycilla garrulus. The sequence goes on along the minus strand of VXBU01012407.1, from coordinate 2,165,903 downwards.
TTGCAGTAGAAAGCAGCTTTAGCAAAATCCCTTGTCCTTTTTCCCAAAAAAATTGTCTTTCCCGTTTTGTGATATTTGCTACCTGTCTGACTGTCAGCAGCATGAAGCAATGGAAGATTTGTTTGAATGATGTGTGGAAAATCCCTAACTCATTCACTTGCTGTTTCTTAGTATTTCTGGAAGAGAAAATGGCCACATCTCTAGGGATGGTTTTTCTATCAACTGTGCCTTCACTAATGAGATTAGCAGGCTAAATGCTGCAAATAAATCCATCACTGGCATCAGTTGCATCAGAGGTGATGTTCATCTATTAATATATCAGTAAAAAACCAGTGTCTGTTTCCAGGAGTCGCTGGAAATGGATCCAATTCAATACTTGTTTTTATCCAGACTGTGTTTGAAATCAGCATTTCGATACAAACCCGTTACTGCCTCCTGACCTTTGCGTCTACTGAAATCCTGCGGGAAATTCCCTCCTATCAGAGCCCTGACTGCAGCACACCATGTTCTGATTCTAGGTGAGTGCCTAATTCCAAGGACTTGTTGACAGAATATGAGCCTCAGTGGGGCAGGGAATTGGGTTGTTTTTTTCCTTCTTTCTTTATTTCTATATTTGGTTTTTACCGGTAACGTAAGGAGTGCACATGTGCTATTCTGGATCTTATTGCAAGACAGACTCGTGTTTGGTGACAGTCATTTGTTAGATCATGTGTATGGGAGTGGAATGTGGGTGACATAAAATGGAACGTTACATCTGAGAAAGCAGCTTTGGAAATGTTTTGGGGAAATATTTTGGGGAAGTGGTTTGTTTTTGTGATGCTATAGGTAAGAAATCTGATTAAACCCTAATGGGCATGTAGAGAAATGAAGGAAAATCAAGAAGAACAGATGTGGGGATGTTACATTTTTGTAACACAATGGAGATAATGATACGCTTAGCATATCCACGTCTGGTAGCTACAATTCACAGAGGCTGAAATTGGAAATGATTCAGGAAAGAGGGGAAAGAAAGATGCATTGTCTGGAAAAATGCTGTGAAGTCAGAGACTAAAGCTCAGTTCTTTTAATGTTTAAAAAAGTTAAGAACATGACTCTGATTATAATTGTACCTACCTGGACAATTACTGATAGTAGAATTAGACCCAGAGGGTGGAATCCAAAGGTGATTTTAACTTTCAGTAGAACTGAGATGCCAAAATGTTCAACAACCTCAAAAAGTAATATGTCTTTAGAGACATCTTAGGATGACTGGAATGTATGACTAGGCATGTCATGGAAACACTGGAGTATCCAGCCAGCCTTAGAATACAAGGACAAACCTGTTGAGCTTTAATCCCACTTCTGCAATTTTTGAGAATGCACTTTGGTCAAAAAACGTTGAGGACAAGTGTGTGTGTCTGCCCAGGACATGCTCAAATGTGAGATTTGTGTAGAACCAGCAAGGAAAGCTTGGGGAAGTGTTAATTTGTTGTGCAAAATGAAGAAACTTAAGGAAAACTCAGGTTTCAAAGGGTGATATAGGTTATTTTGTCCACTGCAATGGTGGCCTTTAGAAACAATCATAGTAATTTGAGTGAAGAGAGCCACAAAGAGCAGCTGGGTAGTATTACTGTAGGTGTGTCAAGCCACAGGAAGGACAGCTGTCTCCTGTCAGGGCTAAGGGAAAACTGGCAGTCTCTTAAAATGCCTCACTTCTCAGCTCATGCTCAAATTGAAACACAAAAGAGGAATAAACTGTCTTTATCCTCAGTCTGGCTGAGTTGTCAGCTACCGGTAATGAAAACATGTATGGTGTTGCACAAAGAGAAGGACTTATTTTTTAGGAGAAATTTGAAATCTTTTAAATAAAAGAGAGTTGCCACCGTATCAGTTACACATAAGCCTAAATAACATCTAATTAAGAGTGTGTAGATCTGAGTTTGAGATGAACAGCTGAAAAGCAATCAGGTTTTAGTAAGCAAAATTACCAAGAGTAACAGCCCAGTATTTCCACCACTGAGTGAAAAATTGTCCTGTGCTAGTGCATTCTTTCTTTCGAGTTATCTCGAAAGGTTGATGAGACTGTTTATGCCAAAATCAACAAATCACCCTGCGTGAAAGCTGTAAACACTGTCTTATTTGTTTTGGTTGGAAAAAGCCTTGGTCTCACTCAGACCCATAGAAATTGAGTAGTGTGGTGATTGGCACAGTGGAGGAGCATTTAGGCTTCTAGATTGCAATGGGAGGAATGTATATGGAAGAAGGATGCATTTGGAATTCTTGGGTAGTCCAGGGAAGAGATCATCCTACGGGAAATGGCAAATTCTCTTCCATGGATGCTGTCAGTTTCTCCTCCTCGCTCTTCTTTTTCTATGTCTCTTGGAAATATCAAGAGGCAAGGAGTAGTAGGAGTAACTTTTTTGCTACATACCACTCACAGTAAAAGCATTTGTAGTTATTCAAAATCTCACAGGGACCAGGAGGGCTTCAGGTTTGTTTCTTTACTAGCAGTGGCACAGATTTTTGCAGATTAATTAACATCTTTGATCAATTGAAATCCCAATTAAAGGGAAGTTCACTATATTTTATGTCATTGGACTTTCCTTCCCAGCCCACTTCCCCTACAAATACCCCTTCAGTGCAATTTAAAAAAAGAACAGACTCCCTTTAAGAGACTACATTAAGGAAACTATAACTCTTTAGAAAAGTGGTGCAAGTCATTGTAATCCTCCCATTTCTCTCTCAGGAATTTTAACTTCTCAAGTGGATGTAGTGGATGTAGAGATTCCCAAAGATTTTCAGATAAACAGGATTGTATATGTACATGACCAATACTCAATGAAGGAGAAGCAATGAACTATTATGAGCATTAAGCATGAAAAACATGAAAATTCCAGACTAAGAGATTTTTGTAAATTAGTCATCAACTTTTAAACTACTGGAATGTCTGATGTTCTTTTTCTTCCTTTTATGATTAAAAATGGAATCTGGTGTAGCCTTCTTCTGGTTAAAGGTATGTCAGTGACTGCGTTTTCAGTTGGTGTATTTACCACTGTTCATGGGTGTCTGGATCTCTAAATAACATCTGTATAAAACCCATGAAGGCAGTTGCCCCATTCCTGTGAATTCCTTAATTCCATACAATTTGGATCTTCAATCCTTTAAAGGATTAAATCTGAGAATTAAGCTTGTGATGAGTTTCCATTTTTTGCTATTATTGGGTGATGTAATTGCAGGCATAAAGAAAGAATATGAATAGAGGTGGAGTAGCCAAAATTCACAAGAGCAGAAGATGTTATTTTTTTTCTTTGATTAGAGGTTCGATCCAGAGAAGTAAGTAAATTTTTCCAGCATTTAAAGACATTGGTTTTCTGTTTGTTTTTTTTGGTTTTTTTTTTTTTTTTCCCCAAGTTTTGACACTAGTGAGAGGTCAGGAGCTGACAAAAACTGGTCATAAGCAGGTATTGCTTAATCCATTTTCTCTTCTTGCTCATACTGTAAAAATTTCATTGCAGAGCCAGTCTCTTGATTCACCTATGATAAAATGCAGATATTTTGGTCCTCCATCAGCTGTAAAATCCCAATTTCTTTGTAGTTTCCCATGTCTGGTTTGCATTGCAGTGATAAATATGCCTTTTTAACAAGAAACAAAATAGCAATTGTACTGAGTAAAGGCAAGTCAAGATAGCTTCTGGTATTCAGAAGAAACTCAGTAGTTCAAATTACATATCTCCTTTTCCGTCCCTACTGAGTAAAAACATAGAAAGTGCCAAGAACAGGCAATGTGTGACCTGCAGAGGAGGTGCTTTGGTGCTGCACTGTCAACAGTGGCTTAATTGTGTCTTTTTGTGTAAGATTTTCTCCCTCTTATTTTCATCTTTATTCCTGACGTGTGGGGGTTTAGAAGAGTGTTTAGAAAAGGGATACAAAAGTGTTTCTCACTTCCCTGTTGTCTCTTGTGCATGTCCCTCATTGAGAGAGGAAGGTTAAAGGTGTAGGCTGGTGCTGACGGTGCCACCTCCAGCTTAACCACAGCAAGGGGGCATCACTGCCCACTGCCAGAGGACTCTGAGTCTTCAGTAAAGAAAATACACCAGTTTCCAGGCTGTTAATTCAGTACCCTTATTCTAATAAAGTTCACCTGGCTGTTTTTAGGGTCTTATTAGATGTTATTTTTCCTTTTGGTACCCTTTCCCAGAGAATGAGATTTATCCTGTTCTTACTCCATGGCAGCTGACATGCAGCCCTAACTAGGGTTTCTAAAGGAATCAATCCAGTTTAGAAAGCTGGCTGGAGCCTGGAAGTTAAGCCATTTGTTAGGATGGAAAATTTTTACTTTGAAGCTGATTTTGATTGTTTTTCTTTAAAACAGTGGAAGACATTCTTAAGTGCTGCCTTTCCTTATTGATTTGTGCTAGTAACGTCTGTGAAATAAATTATAATACATTTATGTATATATAATACTGGCTTAAGTACTCATTACTTGAATTCTCTGCACTGGGCTCAGCTCAAGAGAAGCCACTATGCCATGGATAATTCTCTTCTCAGTGGGATCAGAATGAAAAAACACATTACAGAAAGCAGATGATAGTGGAAGATGCACTAATGGGAAAACTGCTTGTCATGAGAAGTGTTTACAGCTGTAAAATATACCCTCATTTTAAATTTCTTACTCATATTTCCTTAAACAAAGGTTTGTTTTTTTAAGGAAATTAGTCTCTCATACTACATATGTAGTAGTACAAACAAGTTGTCTGTTTTCTTTATAGATGAGTAAGTTTGTTTCCAAAGTATTTTGAAAACACTAGAATCTTCTTCTGGTTAAATAATTTTTGATTGTTGAGTCTCTGTTGTAATGGTAAGCATATGGCCAAAATGATAATGTCCTTTGTTGCTAGAAAACATGTTTCCTTCTTAAATATAACTCATAAAGTGACCAGTGAGAGTAGAAAATGACATGGAAAGAGACAAAAGGTAAACCCAAATAAAGGATTCTGTAAACAATTTGGGTTGCAGAGTTCAAGTTAACAGATGTCTTTCTGCAAGACGCATTTTAAAGGGTGTATTTTTCCTAATGCTTTAACTAACAACAGATTTGCCTGATTATTTATTATATTTATTTGTAAACAATGCAAACCAGTGTCACCCTGCGGATGAACTGAGTAACTTGAAGCAGATGTCTCACTTTGTCATGTTTGTGCGCCTAGATTTCATTGGATGTCTGATCTTGAGCCTTAAACCTGTCAGCAGTGCCCCACTCTGTGGTACAGTGGTGTTTCTCATGCCCTGTAAATTTAGAACCCATCACTGCCATTAAAACATTTGCTTTCCTCAATATTTGCTTAACTAAAGTGGAAAAGTATAGCACTTCTAGTCAGATGCCAATTATATTACATCCAAAGACTTCACAGGACCATACTTCTTCTGACTGAAAGTTGTACTAAGATTTTTTTATCCTTGTTCCATGATTATTGCTTCATTTCCATTTTGATCTAGGTCTGCAACTTCCTATTACTTATGTCAGCAGACCCACTAAATTAATAAAGAGCTTTATGTATATGCAAGGCTACAAATCTTGCAACAAAATCCTTAAGGAAAGGAGCCAGCATGAAAATAACTAGGGACAAATGGCTGTATTTTCAAACTGCTATGTTCTATATGGTTTGCATTTGTCCGTTTCATGTATTTAACATTAACAATGCAAATCTCCCACTGAAGCTTTTTTTCTTCCAAGATGTAAAATTAGTTTTAAAAACCCTTCAGCAGTTTATAGCTAAAAGTCAACTTAGCCATCTCAAAAGAATTTGTAACGGCAGAGATAGTTTGAAAAGCCTAGAAAACTGTAAGTAGACATTTATCTCTTTTTCATCATTCACTTTTTTTTTACCTGAAGCTGCATGTCTTTGTGAGGAGCTTGTTTTGGGTTTATTCTGAACACAGAAAGTCCTACCTTTTTGGAACAGTAACAGTCATCTATTAGTTATTTAAATAATGTGTAAATTATTTTGCCTGTAACAGGTCATTTAGGGCTCTGGTGATTTGAATCTCCCATGCAGAAGTCACAGCAGCTCTGCAAAAGAGGGGTTAAAACATAGCACTTCATAGCAGCACTTCAGTCTGAAGAAAGCAGTAGTTAAAATACACATAGCATGGGGAAATCTGGCAAAAAGAAAGCCCACAAAAATCCTTTTCTACTCTCTGGGAGATTTATAAGGTACCACAGGATCTTCCCAAAGTAAATTTAAACTATTTTAAAAATGTAGCAAGATATCCGGAAAGCTATCGCTAACAGTTTTTTTAATTACAGCAGGAAGATAAAGAACTTAAACATTTAAGAAAAAAAAAATCCAAATCCTCTGCTCCTTGAAAACAATTGCTGTTTTAAAAACAGAACAAGCACACGTGGGGAGGAGCGTTTCATCAAATACTCTTCCAGCAGTGTCCGGTTACTATGAGAATACTTTCTGCTTTCCTGGATGGATGTGTTGCACAGAAGAATGAAGGACTGTAACTGATAAAGTTTGCCAAAAAGCATGATCAATACTCTGTTAAATCAGGAGAACGTTCCCATTCATTTCAAGAGAATGGAAAGTATTGAATGGGAAGCATTAACTGTATTTTTAACTTGAGGCAGGTTGAATAGTAAAGCTAAGTATGAACTTGTTCATTGCCTGTCAAGTTTTGACTGCTTGTTTTAAACTTGAAGCCCTTGTCAATATCAGGTTTGTTCTTTCACAGTGCTAAGGCCTGGCATAATAAGAAAAATTCATATCTTGGCCTTCAGCTGTCTTGCTATAGGAATGTAGAGAGCAATTCAGGCCCTCAAAATATGAGGACTTGCTTTCATGATTAGTTTTATTCAAAAGTGCAACCATGTTAATCTTGGTGGGGTTTTTTTTCCTTTTTAAGCAGCTAATATTTCTGGTTTAGTTCATTATTTCCTCTGGATAATGCAAAATACATATGCTAGGTCTGGGAAGGCTTTTTAAAATAAAGCAAGATTTTCTCTCCTGTGGTAAGTGCTGTTGCTAAAATAAACACTTGTTTATTCCATAGGCCTCTCTCTGGTCTCCTTAAAGACTTACCTCATAATTTTTGGTAAAGAAAATGTTTTGATGCTCATCTCTCATCTCCTCAAGATCATGCTTTGTCACACTAGCAGTGCTTTATATAGAGAGTTTCTGTCATGGTTTGATGTGACATGGTTTAAGAGAAAATTTGCTCTATCCCACTCAAAATCAGGGCAGGGCCTGAGCTTATAAGGCAAAAGAGTAGAAATACAATTGGCACCTTTTCATAGCAGCATCTTGAAGATTGTTGGTGCATGACAATCCAGTGTGGCTTTAGTTCCTGTCTCCCTTCAGTGTGAGAAGAAATAGCCCTGCTGCTCTCCTGGCATCTGTTTGGGCCCTGTGCTGCCCCAAGGCAACAGAATATTGCTGAGTGTTGATACTTCCATTATTCCCTTCTTGCCTCCAAGTCTCTTTGATCATTGGATCCACATGGTTGATTGCAAGTGGAATTAATATCACTTTAATCCTCCAGGCTCATTCAATTTAGCATGTCCGTCCTTCATATGTGTTCAATATTAAGGCTTCCTATTGAACTGAAAACAAACACAGTGCATTTGTCTGCTTAATTCATTTTACAAGCTTCTAAGATTCTCTGCTGCTGTGTCCTAGATAAGGCACACTAAAAAAAAATGTAAGAGAAGGATAGTTTCACTTGTATGTGCCTTTGTGTGGCACAGCAGAAAAGCAGCCGCTTGCTGAAATGGATCAGTAGTTTTTAAGCTGAAACTATTATTGTGACTAGAGCAGCAAGAATCTCTGCAGCTTTACCCATTCAGGCTCAGCATGGATCTGTTTTATCCTGTTTCTGCTTGATGTGGTTTTGCATTAGGCTTGGATTTCAAATTCAGAGAAAAGCCAATATGGGAAGGAAAAACTTGTTGTGATGAGGGATGGCAATGGTAACTGAAATGTTTGCCAGCTTCAGGAAACCGGCTTAAGTTTTAGACTTAAAAGAAATTACTTAAAATTAGGTGATTGTGCTCTTTATTTGAGTTTTGTTCTAAGGATTTCCAATCGTGATATCAAAAACCTGTAAAGGTTGGTTAACTTCTTATTTTCTTCCAGTTGTCTCTTCATGCATAGCACCAATAAATCCAGATAGTGTCTGTCTTTTCTAGCACAGGAGCAACTGCCTGCTTGTAATAAGTGGTTAATAATTGCTTTGGATATCTCCTAGACTTAGATAATTGTGCTGGGAAAAATTGTTCTTGTCTGTTAAACCAACAAACCCATTCTTATTTGGAATTCTGCTGCATCCTGTTATTGGTTACTGCTGTTATTCCCCATCAGAAACTTAAAAATAGAAAACAGGGCAGTAGCAAGTCTTTTTGGTAGCTGTCCTGACTGGAATTGTCCATTTTTCTTTCCTCTGATTTCTTGAAAGAGAATTCTTTTCCTTATGTGTTCATGAATTTGTTCGTGTTAAAAATACTGATGCTTTGCTGGACATACTTTGTAACGCCATCTTTAGAATCCTAGGAAAGCTGTTCTTTAGGAAAGCTGTTCTTTTTGTCACCTGTGGGGTGAATCTTTCAGATGTTTGCTGTAGAACCTCACATAAGCAACAATGCTGGGAATCAAGTTCAGAAGTATGGAAGTTTGGGATCCCAGTCCTCGCTTCAGATTATTAGATTTTGTGTAGGATTTGCCTGGATTACCCTGTTTAAAAGTTATCTGTTGGAGCAATACAAAGATGCTTTGAAAGATCTCCACTATTTGAAAGCAGGACCATCTATTGGATCTGAAGTAGAAAACGCTCACTACCTGTCTCCGGTTTCAGATAACGGAGTCATTCCAAATATGAGGCTGCAGCCTCAGAGGCAGAAATCATCCATTGTCCTCTACTTCACCAGGCAGTTTCCTGGAAGCTGGATTTTCCTGTCAGATAAGAAACAGAATAAATACTACAGGGTCATGGTGATTGCAGATCTCACAGAACTGTAGTCCTGTAGTTCAAGATTAATGGGTTTACACTGAGCTGCCAAAACTTTTATGCAAAGATGTGCTACCAGATCCCTGGCTGCTGTAAGTTGGCTCACTTCGATGGCCCCGTGAAAATAGGCTGATTTAAACCAACTTAAATCCTAGGTCCATACCTAAAAACAGTCCTTTCCCCAACGAAAACGTAATAGCTGTTTTAAAAGCATTATTTTTGCTCCAAGGTTGGACTCCATGATCTTGGAGGGCTTTTGAAACCTTAATGATTCTGTGTGGTTGGAGAAGGGATCCATGGCCACTGGAAAAAGTAGCCAAGTGGTTGTGCTTACAGGAAAAGCAGGAACAGTATTTGGGGAATAGGAGAAATCTTGCTGTGCTGTGACCTGTAGTGTTACCTGGCAGGAATTCCCCTGCAGACCTCTGACTCGCTGTGCAAACAGGTCTCTGTGCTTTTCCTGCCACCTTAGCTTCCTGTGCTGTGGATCTTAGAGCTTTTAGAATCTGCTGATTCTAAATCTGAGGCTTTAGAATTTGCTGATACTTGTCAAAATAGTGCTGTGGTGATTAGGAGTTGTTTAGTGATGCATGTAACTAGTCTATATATTCATACAGTCTTATTTGTATTAATTACCTTATATTTATTCCTCTGACTTCACAGCCAGATTTCCTGAGAAACTGTACCTGATATTTTAAAAGCCCCACCTCACTCTGATGACTTTAAATGTAGTTTAGTCCTCTTTTTTTTTTTTCTTTGAAACAACTGGGTGTTTAAGTTTTATTTTCTTTATTAGTGTTTGTACTCAAAAGTTTTTCAACATTAAGTTATTTTGCATGCAGTTTTGGGGGCATCTTTTAAATCTGAAGCCTATACATTCCATGATCAGCAGACTTGGACATGTATCACGAGGTGCAAATATTCCAGGAATTTCCTCAGCAAGACCAATGAACTTTCTGTTTGTGTACCTTTGCAGTTTTCAGTGAAATTATTTCTGCTCCCTATTTACAGGCTCTGGATGAAATTTGTGTATATAATTGTCTTTTATTGGAAAAGCAATGTCTTAATCATCTCCATGAGAGACCAGAATTTCCTTCTGTAACAGGCCAAAACACCTTTTGCTAGAATTGTGTCCATACTGTATCTGAGGAAAAAGCAATTTTCTATCCTTCTCTCTTAGTACATTGATTTTTTTTTTTCTTAAGTAGGATCTTATGTGAGTCAAGAGCTTTCATTTTACTTTGTGTAAAAATTTCATAGAGTAACATTCTGGTTGTTCCTGGTATAAAATGGTACAGGTTTTATTGATATTTTCTCAATCTTCCTCTCCAATACTTATAAAAGTATTTGATGGTTTTGATCTCATCAATACTAATTAAAGATCATTTTCTCCATTTTCTTTATTTCCAAATTAATTAAGGACCACTTGTTCATGGACAACTAGAACTGAGGCTTACTGCTACATTTTAAATTGATGAGTGAATCCCTGAAGCACATCTGGTTTGGTGCATCTTTGCAGGGTTTCAAAGTGTACCCAGTTCTAGACTGGTTTTCAGAGCCTGTAGAGCTCTGTGCAGAGCTCATCGAAGTCTCCTGGCAAATGTTTGCTAAAGAAGAGCTTGCCTTGGACCTGGTTCCCTTTTCAGGTCTCACTGGAATCACTGGCAGTCTTTCTACTGATTTCAGCAAAATTCAAGTGAGACAGCGTTACTCTGCCTGCTGCTCACCTCTTCTGTACTGCTTGTGGAATAAAATGTATGGCCAAAACAAAACACAGAATCCAAACAGGTTCTGCCCTTTGTCCTCATGGCTGAAATTGGCTGTCAGAATAAATGTAACAGAGAGTGGTCTAATTTTAATCTCAAGGCTTTAATATGCTTGTCTGCTAAGAGGTGTAACTATCTCAGTATTGAAGTGGGACCAAATTGAAGAGGAGTAGAGGGATGATTTTCTTAATCTGTCATTAAAGAAAAAATCACTGAAGGGAACTACATGCAAAATGAACTGGAAAAAAGGAATGGAGAAAACACAATTAAATTTTGTGTATGCAAGAAATATACCACAGAGGTAATGGGATGTGAAGTGTCAGCAGCATCTGAAAAACTATCTTCTTCTATATATATATTTTAAATGTTCTTTAATGCTTTAAATTAAAAAAAAAGAAAGAAAAAAGTGAAGAATGCATTTCTGGTTTTAATATCAACATTGCACATTTTTATTCACATCTGTGTAAACATTTGGATAACTGGTGTCTTTCTGACCTGCTCATTTTCAGTACTGGCATGCAGAACAGTTGTTGGGATCTCGTATAAAGGAGAATTGCCCTAAACTGGCAAGTAGACAGATTGAGTGAGGCACTTGGGTGGGAAGAAATATAAAACACTTTGCAAAGCTTGAGAAATGGGGAGGAGGCAGTTATGGAGAATGGCTCTTCAAAAACCAGCTTGGTGGATGAAATTCTGTTGAAAGAGGTTTGTATGAACCTCACTCATTCTTGGATCATTTGTTTGTTCTTATATGGAGGAGAGGAGGGGAAAAAACCAAAGTCCTGAAGTTTCTTTAGTTAAAAAATAGAGCCATCATGACTTTGAGCCATACTGCCAGTGTATCTGAATATTAGTTGGTCTGTGGCAGCCTTCTTCGTGTTTTCTTTCTTATTTTCTCTCTGCCTGTGTGACCGTAATCCTCCCTCCATGGCAACTTTTTGTGTCCTCTGAGTTGTATCTTTCATCTCCTGTTGTTTTCTTTTTCCATCTTAGTCTCTTCTTGTCTTTTTTTTTATCTCAACTATTCCTTTTCTTCTCTGTTCCATCCTTTCTGGGGATCCTCTGGATCATCTTGGTGAGGCAGTGTAATCACCTCCTACCTTTCCCTGCCTGTGAGGAGAGCTGGACCAGTTATTTGTTAGACAAGTCGATGTGACTTATGGGATCAAGTCTCTGTAGGTCTTCACAAAAGCATCACAGTGCTAGCTCTGGCTGAATTGGGGCCTTTTAGAAAGAGTTAGGAAAACATGGAGAGCTTGATGGGAAGATTTCATTATTCCTACCAGTTTTTCCCTGCTGATAGAGTACGTGTTGATATGCTCATTGCATAGACATAGCATGTAAAGAGGGGCTAAGGACTGCATGGGCTCCAAATTTCATGAGAAGAGCCATCCTAATAAGCTCCAAACAGAAGGAAAACAGGCCCTTGTCTCCCAGCTGGAAGCAGGGCAGTCAGGACAGACCTGGATTGCAGACAGTCCATTCTTCTGTCCAGACAAGCCCCATGGAAATGTGAAGGGGCTCTAAACCAGTGATTCCCATTTGAATCTTCTTTTATTATTATGCACTTTTAAGCTGTTACCTTCAAGAACACCCATTGTGTGCTTTTGTAGAACATAGCTGAAGAAATGTGATGTGATCTAAGTAACTTAGTGTAATTTTCTACTTTATAAATCCAGTAAAAAGAATGTAAAAGAACTTTTATATGTAGTGTGGTGTTTGAATGTAACAGGGCAGTTTATGTTTGAAAATGGAAATGTCTTTAAAGGCATTAATATCTTTGCCTGCACGTCCCACTCTCTGCAGTCTCAAATGAAAGCTGTTTCCACTTGTTATGGGAAATGGACATTTGGTTGAGATTTGAAAACTGATGCTTAAGCGAGATTAAATCAGATTCTTTCTGTCTCACTACTTCTCACTAAACTCTGCAATGTTAATGATTTATATATTGATATTGTTGACATTTTCATGGCTGATTTTTTTCACCTTATAGCAATTGTTTCTTTTCAGATTTATAGTGTTTGCTGTAGAATAAGAGTTGTCTTGCTGGCCCATATCCAGGATGTGAAAGTCCTATATTGTAGTTCAAATGTAACATCAACTCTTAGATGAATCACAGAGTCATGGGCTTGGAATGGGGCTTCAGAAGGCCATCCAGTTGCTCCCATATCCAAGGTTTAATCAACTGTATATGTCAGTCCTGACAGACATTTGTATGACTTCCAGCACTGAAGACTCCACAGACTCCTGGAGTAATCTCTTCCAAGAATTTTTCAATTCTTAATTATTAAACTTTTTCCCATGTCTGAATTGTCTGTGGTACAATTAAAGCTTATGACTTCACATCTTATTTTCCACATCCATTGAGAATACATTTGTCTTCATTTTCTTTGCAGCGACCTTTTAATTGTTTGAAAATAATTACCACCTTAGCTTCACTTAGTGGGGCCCTTATGGGGAATTACTCAGTTTAAGAATTTGTAAAAATGCTACCATTTTTTTTTTTAATTTTTTTCTGAAGTGTGAGGTGGTTTAGGCTTGAAATGCAGTGGGTAATACATGATGTGAAACCTTACTACCTATGAGAAGACAGATGGCTTCAGTGTTAGGAGGTGGGCTTTTTTGGTTACATCACTGCTAAAATCTGGACAGTAAAGGTAAAGTAGAAGAGAAATCCCCAGCTTGAAGGATGCCTGTAGGGATTCACATTTCATCATCAGAAAAGTGCTTGACTTTCTTGATCTCTGATATAGCTCTCTGGGAATGACAGTCGTTAAGGTTTCATTTTCATCTGTCTATGAATACAAATGGGGAGAAGGTCACAGCAAGATGTCCTGTGTCAGATGGGAAATGTGGGTGTTGTGGACTAGCCATTCTCTCTGATAGACATTGCATTATCCTGAAGTTTTCCCTGTAGAAAAAATTAGGAACTATCATTGTATAGCCCCAACTCACACCAAGGTTATATCTTTTTGTGCAAGGTGTTGTTTCTCTTTGTTTTACATGCCAAATACATTGTTAAGGATTGATGTATACCCAGTGATTGTTGGAGTATGCTGGTTCACATGCATGAAAAAAGTTCTGTTCCCAGAAAAAATAAACTTGCAGGAGAGTTTAGGCTCTGGGATTTCTGCTGACAGTTAATGGGACTTCATAGAATAGAAGGCAGCTCAGAATTTGGCTTTGTGCAGAGTATCTCAGCATGGAGGACCAGTGGCTCTTTCAAATGAAGAACTAATTCCTTTAGTATTAAGTATTTGCAATATAATTTGAAAATGAGTGGTGTTTATCCATGGCCCTGTCTATCTCTGGCTGAAATCAACAGGTTTCTTTCCAGTGTCACCCCAGGGTTCACACACCTCAGCCAGTAGAGTACATGTGTTCATTTTCCCAAATGGTTTAGAACTTGGCAGACTTGGGTTTGTCTTTGTTTTTTGAGTTCTGGACATACTTGAAACTAAAGCATGAAGCAGAATTTAGAGGCTAAAAATGCTGTGGTTTATGAACCACTAATCTTCCATGACTCACCTTTCATGCAGTTTTATGGCCCTACTGGCTTGGAAATAGGCAACAGCAGTTGACCACCTGCAGCATCAGCATCAGGGAAAGTTACTGTGGCAACTCTTTGAAATGTGGAACCTGAAAAAAACCCCAAACCAACAGAAATATCACCATAACATGCTGATATAGCCAAACCTCCCACAACTGCTGAGACATCTCAACAATAGGACTTTTAGAGAAAAACTTTTTATTTAAATCAAAGGGTAGACAGACCTCTCCAAACTTGCCCCGTGGTAATGTGCACCAGAATAAAACTTGTTAGCTCTGCTAGAAGCCTTGCTGAAACCTGCACTTAGCTAGAAGGAAGTACCATATCAAATAAACAGGAAATAAAATTTTCTTTCTTTTTAAAAGTAATTTTTTTTTAATTCAGTCCTTGGTTCTTTAAGATCTTGTTTGTATGTTTTCTTTTAGAATAGTCTCCTAGCTATATAATCCTAGACTGAATAATTGGAGCACTGAATCATTCTTCTTCCTCAATGCTGAGAGAGTCAATATATAAATTACTTCTAAGGGGCTTGAATGGAAGGTGGTGTTCAAATGCTAGCAAAGCAGAATTGTTGGACTTGTGTATATTGAGTATTAAGGTCTGAAGCCAGAGCTGCAGTTGTAAATTTATCTTGTGTACTTGAAATTCATGCTACTATCAGCTTATACTGACAAGCTTCACATCCACTGAGAATTATTCTATAATTGCAAGTTGCAGCTCAAGATGGTTTCAAGAGCCCCTCTTCCAAATGTTTCATGCAGGTCCTCCTAAAAATACGTTCTCATCTGGGTTTCCCAGATGATGCTCAGGTGTTCTGTGCTCACTCACTGGTGACACATAGAGGCTGTGGAGAAGCAGTGCAAATTCCACCTGCTGTGGGAAGATGACCTGAAACAAGGATCTTCCTCGTGGTTTCCCTGCTGCTTGCATCAGTGTATGTCCTGAAAGGCAGCACAGTACTGGAAAAAATTGTTTCCCTGCCTGCAAAAACAGGTTACTACTCTAGGTCCTGCTGTTCAGTGATCGAGGTCATACCCACACCCTGAAGTGTCTCTGAATTTTGGATGGTCTTTGTCACATGCGTGTTGCTGTCATAAACACCAGCTTGTACCTGTTCTGTACTTGTCAAGCACAAGTTACACAACACAGATTAAACAAAGGTTTATCAGTAAGATGAGGCCTGGTGCAATCTCTCTTCAGATACTCTAAGTGCATGCTCTGCATATCCTGAAAATCATTGTTTGAGGACTATGAAGGGTATTACTAGAAGTTTGATCCTTTATAAGACCAGCTGTCAGTGATGAAATTCAGACTGAGAGTTTTAGTCCAAACCTTCTCTAGACAAAGTGTTTGGACTTTAGTATATATTGCGTACTAGAAATGATCCTTTAAAGGAAAACCAACAGAATTTTACTGGCAGTGACCTACTGCTTAGTACACTGAAAAAAAATCTGTACATCTTGCCTTTTTTTCTTTTTTTCTTTTTCCTTTTTTTGTTTTTTCTTTTTTCTTCTTTTTTTCTTCTTTTTTCTTCTTTTTTCTTCTTTTTTTCTTCTTTTTTCTTCTTTTTTCTTCTTTTTTCTTTTTTCTTTTTTCTTTTTTCTTTTTTCTTTTTTCTTTTTTCTTTTTTCCACCCTCTTTTTAAATGTTGCTTATAAACTAGAATTGTAGGAGGTTTTGAAGTCAGATTGAATTACTCTTCCCAGTGTGCTTCTATAGGAAGCCCCTTTGGAATCTGCAAGAACAAGCCCAACTTGCATCTCGTTTGCCATCTGGGTTTCCCTCTGGCTTCAATTTGCTGCTATAAAGCAGTTCTTAGGTATGGATGCTGTACTGAACCTGCCCAATGCATGTCACATTTAGTTACTTATGTTTCTTCCAAGATAACAACTGCAGAGAAGCTGTTTCTTGTGGTCTCTCTTGATTTACTGCTTCTTAATCTGATGTTTCAAATTAAACCTGAGTCTTTGAATGTCATTGCATTCTTTTAAGACATGTTCAGATGCTTTGTAATGGGTATATTCTTTCCTGCAGTTTAATGTTCAGTGGTTATGGAATGATTGAATAATGTAGCATGTCTGTTTATAATCAAGATGATTCTATATTATCAAAGGTACCCATTTATTTCTCACTTTTCTTTATATTTCTGCACCCTTCTTTGTACCTGAAATACCCTTTGCAGCTGCTTTAATTTATCAATAAACCTTTAAGGTGTAATTGTGCAAGGGCAAAGATCAGGGCTCATGTTAGACGTTCCATTGCAACCATGTGAGCTACTAACAGTAAGTGAAGTTAGACATTTTTACAGATCCACTGGGCCTAGTATCTTTATTTAGTGCCCTAATAGCACTGATAAATTGAGGAAAATTAGAGGACATTTACAGCTGTTTGTAATTGGAAGAAAGTCATCATTGCTAGTGAATGTTTCCTAGGCAGCACAGATGTGTACGGAGGGCATAGTTTTTCTATAAAAGAATATGGGTGTTTTTTAATTTGCTTGTTTTCTTACAGGATTTATATAAATAAAGATTTTTACTCCCATTCTTGCCCTTTAATAAACCTAGTTTTAAATAAATGTAGGTCACTTAGCATCATCTTGAGACATTCTTTTAAATAAGATCAGGATGAAATTCCTCACCCGCCTATGTCATTGTACCATGGAAACCATTTCAGTTTAAAGTCCATGCTGCATTAGTTATGCAAATATAATAAAAGCAAAAAAGTTTATTGCTGAGACAGATTAGCTTCTTACATCTCTCTCCATGAAAAATAATTAAGTTCTGTGTCATGCAAACTGTATAATATATTTTAGTCTCTTCTAGAGACTTATCATCCAAATATTAGTTATGAAGTTTGTTCTGATTAGCCACTTCTACCTACAGATTCTTCTGCAGTAGCCACTGTTGTGATTTGCATATTCAACGAAAACTAATCAATTGAACATCACTTGAAAAGTCCATAGGAATAGTTGTGCTTCTTGGAAGGATACACAAGACATACAATAAAGGAAATTGTCACATGACACCTCTTATCTCTAACACTGTAGGCCAAAGTCTTAGAAGCTATCATACATTGCTGCA
Organism: Bombycilla garrulus; assembly: GCA_013400315.1. NCBI lineage: Eukaryota > Metazoa > Chordata > Aves > Passeriformes > Bombycillidae > Bombycilla > Bombycilla garrulus. The sequence continues at coordinate 2,148,522 of VXBU01012407.1, read as the reverse complement.
TTTTAAAAATGGCCTCACTTCATTTCAGAAAGCTCATTCTATATTTCATAGCTCAGACCCTATCAGAATTTCATATACAGCTACATGAGAGCTTGACAATATTTCAGTATTTGAAGCATCCTGGAAAACTTTACTGTTTCAGAATAAAACATCTGGGCTGCAATAGTATTTTGTTAAAATGAGACCTGGAACAGTTTGAACTGATTCTTCCCTTTTTCTGTGTATGGGCAAGATTTATGCAAATGCAGACTCATAACTGATGTGCTGAATGTGAAATTTAAGGTACTGAAATGATGGGATTTGAAGAACTTACTTGCTTCTGGGAAAAATCTGTGATTGTCACAAATCAAATTATGACTTAGTTTGGATTTTTTTTGCTGTCACTTTACTGAGTCTAAGCTGTAGCACAAATTGCCAGTTGATCTGTAATTCCCATTTTGTGTGGGTCAGTTATGCAAAAGCATATTATGGGAACACACTCAAGGATTTTACTCACATTTGCCAAAACTTTAGCTTGCAAAACTTTTGAATCATGGAGTTGTGCATGAAGATTTGGCATCTGATCCTGTTCCTACTGAGATGTCTAATAGTAGCTATCAAATTTTACTGGGAAAAGGATAGGACATTTAGGAGTCTGGGTTG
>VXBU01012407.1:2031654-2147848 GCA_013400315.1 Bombycilla garrulus | reverse complement strand
TTTTTTTGGACAAACTGACTTTTCTAGAAACCAGGTTTGTAGAGAACAATAGACATACTGATGAGACAGTAGGGAAGAAACCCTGGTAAAGTCAGTACTGATAGGAAATCTCTTACCCCTATAGTGTCTGGACACATTAAGGTTCTGCTTGACCACAGCATTTAGAAAGACCTACAGATAGCAGAGCACAGGCACAAGATGTGAACATCACAAAAAACCATGATTTTTGAGCAGTATCCTATTATCCCCTCAAGAAAGAAAAATATTTGTTTCGCTCATATTAATATTGTTGCTAGTTCAAATTAGTCCTACTTGTAGCATCATAATCTTGTTCCTGTGGAGCCCAATACCTGTTACAGTTCCTGAGTCTGAAGGAGAAGCTGCCCAGAGCAGCATGGCCATGATTGGTGGCATTCCAAGTCCCCTGCTTCCAGCCTCTTGCCCTCTGCTGAAACGGCACACAATTTATCACCTTTGCTGATCCTTTATGGTTTGCTGTTCTTCCTACATGCTGGTTCTTGAGTTCTTGTCAGTAGCTGACAGAAGGCAGGATACCTCCTTGTGTGGTCTTATGGGGCAAGACTGAAAAGATAGGCACAAGTCATACGTCTGCAAAAATTCATGTCTGCAGTTCAGGGGAGAACGTGTTAAGTTAAAGATTTGCACAGAAGTGTGGTAAGCACATGTTAGTCCTTGAGCATGTTAGTCCTGGGATAAAAAAAAGAAGCTGTAAGAAAGGAAATAAACTGTGTGAGAAGGGGAAACTCAAGCAGGTTTAGAATAGAAAAAAACTTAATTTAAATCTTGAAGATTTTGAAGCATAATGGATAGCATTTAGTCTCTGGCAAAAGTCTGAGTTCAGTGATCTGTGTAAGGGAATAAACTGTACCCAGTGTTTTAAAATATGTGCCTTAAAAAAAACCAACCCCCAACTGATTTATAAAAAAAAGAAAGGTATAATGAGATCCAGCTTCCTGTAAGTTTATGGTAATTTTGTGCTTTTTGCTAGTTGTTCTATTTATGTGGTCCTTTACTGTAGCCTGGCTCCCACCCTCTAATGTAGTTATCCTCCCAGCACTTCTTTGTGGTAAGGGAGTACAATAATCCCCACTCTACAAATGGGGAGCTGTGGCAAAAGAGAGGCTTAGTGCCTCGCCTGAGGTCATGCAGGCAGCCCATTATGGAGCAGGGAATTCAACCAGGACTCCCAACCAGCAGACAAATGCTCCAACCCCAGGCCTGTCTGTCCTTTAGCTCGTATTTTTAAAGCACTCAAAAGGTTGTATCCAGATTTCAGAGATGGTTCAGGGGTTATTGAATCCAGTCTGACTAAAATAACAGAATAGCTGGACCAAGTGAAAATGTGCTGCTTAGTGTAGAGTTGCAATATCAGTAAGTCAAATAAAGGTTTTTCCGCTGGCAGCTCTGATTTCCTCTCACTTGCCTGAGCTTGCTCTCTCATACACACAGACACACACAGGCATTTTCTGCAACTCATTTTTCTCCTGCCTCAGAGGAAGGACTTGGTGAAAGGAAATTAGTATAATTAAATGGTTATGTAGGAAGCTGATGGTAAGTATTTACTTTTATAAAATAAGTGGAGGAGAAAAAAAAAATGTACGAGGTGGATTTCTTAGTGATTGCTTTTTGGGTTTATTTCTGGGAGCAGAGTATTGAGTGACAGAGATTTGTTCCCAGTAGAAAATACTTGAAACACATTAGTCTGCTTTGGTATTAGAAAGATTAGAGGGCACACTGTGAGAATTTGTAAGGATTTATGTGCTTTTTAGAGAGGATTAAGAATAAAAAAAAAAAATCCAGATTAGAAATGCTGTTTAACCACATCACTACTATACAGGCCAACATTTGCATGGTGGTTTTCTTTTATGTTTAATACCACAATGTTTGCATTGCAGCTTTAGTTACAGTGGGTTTTGTTTAAAGACCATGGTCTAGGTGTGCACAGCATGTGAGATGAAATGTTAGGAGTTCATGTAGCATCCTTGAAATCTTATGCAGGAGCAAGCTTGAAATCCCTAAGCAAAATATTTTAGGGATATTTTTATTCTATAGAGTTGCTTAAATAAAAGGGAAAAAAAAATCAGGCACATTTCATGGCTTTTAACTATGTGCTTCCTTCCTGTCTATCAAATTGTAAGCTTGAACAAGATTTTCTTCAAAATATTTGGACATGGTAGATCCCTAGTAACACCACACTGCACAACATGGAATTAGTTATTTGTTTAGGAACAGAATTGTTAAACATCCTCTAAGCTGTAAAAGGATACTTCCTAATTATTTACTAAAAGCATCCATAGTTAATTAAAGTCAGACTGCTAAATGTGGATGATTAGAGGCTTATGTTGCTAGAATACTGCTTGTGCTGATTTGAGCTAGTATTCAATTTGTAAATGCAGTCCTTTTTAGACACTTTACTTAGGAAAAGCTTAAATCTTTGCAGGATGTTCTTATGAAAAAGACTAGCTAGGTCTTTATGCTTTACAGTCTCACTATATTACACATCAATTTGTGTACCATAGTTTTTGCTATCTTGCCAACATGCAATATCAGTGTAACCCGACCAGTAACAGTGGCTTAATTGTTCAGGATTTCTTTTATTTATTTCTTTCTACTTCCTCCTACACTGTTTTTTTCTGTCTTCTTTCTTTTTTTCTTTCATTTCGTTTTGTGTAGAGCTTGGAGTTGGACTTTATCCACAGGACTGTTTGTTCAATGCATACCTGAGCCCAGTGATGCTTGAAGGATGAGTGGATGTTGAGTGCTGTGTATTTTCCAGCCATGTGCCAGTGCCTATTTCAGGTACTTGGAACCATATCCAGCTTTCTGTGGACTTCTGTGTCACAGTCATGCTGTGACAGTGACAGCAGTGCATTGTACCTCAGTATAGATACTTGAGCTACAGAAGTCCCGTGAGCATCTGCAGTGCCTATAATTTTCCCCCTTGCAATTTTCAGCCATTGCAATGGCACTGACCAAGGTGAAGTGCTCTTTGCATGGGTGAACATTGTTTGAATTGGATTCTGGATGTTGGCTGCTGGGATTAGCTTTGTTTTCAGTTTTACTACCCTTACAACATTATTTTTAAAACAACATTTAGGTGGCACATGCTTTCTCTGATGTTGTTTTGGTCTCGTAAACACTCTACAAAGTCGATACAGATGTGCGGGGAAGGAGTTGTTTTGTTACTGGCCTCTTATGGTTTGTATTGCAGCTTCACTGCAATTTAGATTGTGTTGCATTATAGTGCCTCCTGACAAGAAAAGATTTTCATACCATCTACATTATACCTGGCACATTATTGTTGCTACTGGTGACCTGAAATTTTTATTGCATGTTTTTAGTAGTGGAATGATTTGTTAGTTAAGAGTTCAAAGCTAGTACTTTGCAAATTGCAAATACTGGTATTTATAGGCTGTGGAAAGGTGTATCTTAGCAGGGGAGAAGGACACTTTGGAAGTACTGAAGATTGATTATTTGAAAAGCTTTGTCTTCATCTGAAAAGAAAAATAAATTTTAGAAATGTGCTGGCAGATATAGACTCAGTATGCAGCAGTTAACAGCTGTGTAGTTGATTGAAAGTCTGCTGGGGTAAATTGTGGTTTTAGCCGAGTGGAGAACTGAATTTGGAGTCCTGTCCTTAATGAAAGAACAATTAGTTGGACAAATCAATCTTACTGTTTTTCAGGGAAATTATTGTTTATTGCAGTGACTATAGCTGTGAGAGAATTTCATTGTTTTTCCCTTCAGGTCCTAAGCACATTTGTTGGAGGAGAAGCAAGGCTTTAATTTCAACTTGTGTTTTTGGAAATGCAATGAGTTTCTTTCTTATTTAAATGATATTGTGATTTCATATCATTCTCCAAAGTACAAAGATTTTTTTTTTTTTCCTGTGTGTGTTTTAAAGAGATGCTTATACTGGAAAGGGAGACTCATGCTGTGCTCTCAAGTGACTGGGTGTCAATACAGACATTCACTGTAAGTTTAACTTGTGGAAATGAAGGCAGAATTTCTTAGTTTGAAGCTTTTTGAAGGTTAAGGAAATCATCTTTATCCCATTTCTGTGTTGACCTCAGCAATTCAAATGCTAGAAACACTGGAGGATTTTCTGGGGGTTTTGATGTCAGTGTACAGAAATGCTAACACAGCACTATGCCAGAAGAAATCTGAAGTCCCCATCATCTGTGTTCTTACGAATGAGGAAGGAGATTCCAAGCATTATTTGAAAATCTGTGTACATAATTTATCTGATATCTTGGAAGGATTTGGCTTCTAGACTGTAGCTCCTGACAAGTGCACACTGTGAAGCACAAAGCTCTGTGGCACCCCCACCTTAGAACAAAACACCCTCTGGAGGTGCCTCTTTCTCTCTTCTGGCTGTGAGGGAGAACAAACTCAGATGAAATATGTAACTTTTCTACTAACATCTTCTGTGAGAGGAGCTGCCCTCTTGAACTGTTTTGGATAAACGTAGAGAAGGTGTTTCTGTTTGTTCATGGAGCATGTCAGGTATGTTCTATGGAAAGCTGTGTTCTCAGACTGGGTTTCCAGGTGCATGCATGTGACACTGAGGTGTAAGTCCTGTTTGGAAATCAATGAGTTTTCTGTTCTTCTGCTCCCCAGATAACTGCAGCCTGTTCTATCAAAATATCCTTCATACAGTCAAGAATAATGTGGCCTTAGTTTAATTGATTTTTCTCTTGTCCAAATTGAAGTTTCACTGTTTAGTCAAGTATTGTTATTTGCAACCTTTATCAGAATCAGATGAATAAATACATAGTCCATCACAGATGTGTGTGTATGGCAGAGGATTAAGACTGGAAGTCCGGCACTTTTCATTGGTTTAACATGACTTATTAGTGGGTTGAGCCATTTTTCAGTTTTTTAATTTGTTATACTTGTCTATTAAATAGGCATTTTACACTGGGGCTTCTAATTTACAAAAACAATTCAAGGAATTAGTGCTAGGATCAGCTAATACTTTTTTTTCCTGAAAACCATTAAATTTTGTTTTAAAAAATACAATAATTTTGGCTTTTTCTTGGGAAATATGAGCTGTTAAGCAGAAGAATTTTTCTGAAGCAGATAACCGTAAATAGTTCTCTAAAATGCCATTCTTGTAGCTTAATGACATTTGGTTTCCATGCTATTTTACTAGTCTATGTGCTATAAGAAGGATTTGCAGTAAAGACTTTGAGTTTCTGCAAAAGCATTTGTTCTGTACTAGCAGTACTTTGCAGGGAGATATCCAGATATTTCTTAAGATCTTGAAAGCTTGGTATGAAAAATCAGATTTTCCACATTCCCGCTTGCAACTTAAATCCAGCGCAAACAGAGGTCTCTTTATTTCATAAGTACTTGTTTAACGCTGGCTCACTTTTGAGACTTACTGATTTTGTTGTATTCCAGGCCAGGAAAATCAAAGTCATGGTATGAAAATATCCTCCTGAAATAAGTTATTACCTTTTAGTGTAGTTGTAAAAGATGACTTCTTGGTTAAGGCTCTGGCCTGGGACTTGAAAGTTCAAACTGAGTTCACCTCAAAACTGTGACCCTGACCAGAACTGTGGGCACAGGCACCATTCCTGGATCTCAGTTCCCCTCCCAGAAAATAGCACCTGTCACCTAAGGCTGAAGATCCTGCTATGTACACAAATACAGCACACATACAGAACCTCTGTCCCTGCTCTGATTCCTGGTTAGTTCTGTCATAAAGGTAATTAAACATCATAATTTCTGTATTACCACTTGTTTTTCTTTTGCAGTCCACATCATGGGGGATGTGAAACTGGTGACATCCACTCGAGTCTCCAAAACCTCGCTGACACTCAGCCCCCCTGTCCCTGCTGAAGCTCCAGCATTTACTCTTCCTCCTCGCAATATCCGAGTGCAGCTGGGAGCCACCGCCAGGAAGATGGGGAAGGTAAGAAACAGACAATGGAGAGCTCCTGCGCTGGGTTTTGCCCTTTCCTGATGCTGAGTTGGGGGCTGCAAAGGTAATGAAGCTGTCTCTGCAATATGGGACCTTTACTCAAGAAGAACACATCAGTGCTTACCCTCCTGGAGAGGCAGGAGCATTACAGGTCTGTTTCTGTGTAGAGGAGTTCTGCAAAACCTGAGCTTTGCAAAGTATAACCTCATTGAGCGTGCCAGGAGCTGAGGTTATTATCAGTGAGAAACTGCTTCAAGGGCTGTGTCTAGTCAGTATGTTCTACTGCAATTCTACATATTCTCCTACTGCACATTCACATCCTTGCATCCCAAATATCTGCCCATTCATGAAGCTTCATGTGTGACACAAATCTAACCCTGCTGCAGCATTGTCCTTCCAGGCAGTCAAGGTAGGAATCTGCAACGAGTGTTGTGATAGTTCTGTCTGCACTTCCTGCCATAAAAGTTCTTAACTTGAAACAAAACAGAGCATTTTCAGAGGAAAGATTGTTTTGTTCAGGAGAACTTAAGTCAAAGGATGTAAAAGGCTGTATAGTGGGATGTGTGTCCCCTGTTGCCCTCATGTTTGGGATATTGAATTTTGCATCCTGGCATCCATATTTCTTTCCAGTGTGAATCCTGGTACATACTCATCCTTGTTCTAGCTGTCTTCTTTTCTCCTCCCTTAACCCAGTTCTTTTTCCTGGAGCTGTTAGCTTTTCCTCCCAGTCCTTCCAGCTTCCTTTGGTTCCTGTCACTGTCTGATCGCATGCTCACAGCTGCACCATCAGACTGACCACACTTTTAATCTTTAAAGTGGTGGGACTCGTCTGACAGAGGCAGGAAACTGCAACTCTACTGTAACAAAAGCAAGGGCTAGAAGGAATTTGGGAAATTCTTAACTTCTGAAACTCTAACTTAAACACAGGGCCGGTAGAGGGCATCTGATATTTATCTTATTTGTTTATGTAAGACCGAGCCAGGAACTGGGATTTTTCAACAGGAACTGTGTGGGAAAACAGGTTTTGGAGTATATTAATTTTTAAGTGCTGAAGCAAAACTCAGAAGTAGTTCTTAGACTTGACTTTTTGAAGAAAAGTTGGCATTTTTCATAGAAAGCAAATTTCCATATAGTGCTTAAACCAAAGAACAGTTTTTTAACAAACCTTCAAAAATGTTTTGTTGTTTTTCTTTTTTTTTTTTCAATTTGCTTACTTTTAGGTGATTTTAAGGCACTGGTCAGAAGCGCTTGGTGTTTGGCCATTCTCCATGAGCAGTCTTTTCTTACTCTTGGTGTCTTATTTTCTCTTCCCCTCATTGTTTCGCCTTGCTGCAAATGCAGTAGGAAAATGGCAGCACGTTTCTACTTTCTCCATGGGACACCTGTGTACAATGCTGTTCTAATTCCATCTGGTTCTTCCAGGCTACACTGCAATAACAGTTCAGTGAAATCAAAGTTGAAGCATGTGCTAAGATTTGGTTTTATAGTTCTCATGTGTCCTAATTAAAAGCTCAAGTGGGATATTTCCAGTTTTTATTGCACTCTGCAGAGTTTTTATTTTTAAGTCAAATGGAAACAATTGTAAAATATAATGACCTACAAGCTAGATTGCCATCACTGCTTTACATTTTTTTTGTATCTGGTTTTAAAGTGTTAATTTTCCAGTGATACCAATCCCCTCTTTAAAGCCACTTTGAAGACTGGAAGGGTAAAGTCCGAGGGGTTTTTTTAGTAGCTTGGGAAAAAAATACACAAATTCAATACTAATTAAACTGTCAAGTTTAATTTCCTTGAAGGAACAAAACTTTGATTGAAGTCGTGGCTTGGACTTACTTGATGAAAAATCTAAATATCTCTTCCGGCAGTTCAGTATATAAGCATGGCCAAAACCTTTAATTTTCCATCTTTAAAATGGGGGTGACAGCATTAGTACTTTGTTTGTGCTCTTCCTGTAGTAACATGGGCAAAGTGAGAGGGAGCACAGCAGCCCTGTTTGAAATGCACTGTCCCTGAGCAGCTGCAGGAGCCTGCAGAGCCGTTATCATCTGGCTCCATCTTCAGCTGGGCAATACAGTGCTGCTTCTTCTGCCACTTTAATGTTTCTCAGGTTCAGAATGACAGCTGACCTGTTCAGAGAAACAGGTTCGGAAGGACAATCTTAAAAAAACAATGTATTAAGATATATTAATAGAAGCTACTCAACATACTTAGGTTTTTCTATCCTGGAAAACCTGTCTAGGTTACAGATGTTATGATATGTTGTTGCAGTATAAATATTAAACCAGACTCAGGCTGAAGAAAAAAAGTTTTTTAAACGGCTAGACAGGAGCTTTTCTTCAAAGAGTTTCTTTGCAGTGGAATTGATCTTATCAGAAAGAACAAACAATTTTTGAATCCAAGACAGGATATAAATCTGATATTGTGATGATCCTGTATTCTCATTAAGTGAACAAGGAAGAAAGAGCCCCAAAATTAAGCTTGTTGGTTTTCTTTCCAGCAGCATTATTAGATAAGTTGTGTGAAATGGCAATTCAAGATCAAAGAGAGTGCAGAAATTGAGAAATAGCCCATAAATGTAGGAAATTTGAGGTAGAAAGAAACTGGTGCTTCCTTTAAGGGGATTTTTAAAAATTTTCCTGTTCCTTCAACTACCACCCTAGTTTTCTTACTAAAATCTCAGGAAGTTTATTTGTATCTGACTACATATCTTAGTTTTCCAGTGGCACCTCAGCACAAAGTTAAATCATCATCTTTCAAGAGTACGAGCATGATTTTGGCTTGGAGCACAGAGTGGAAACAGTAAGGTGAAGGCAAGGTTACCTTCACTGGATACTCCCCAAAGATCTGCTGGATGGACATCTCAGTTGTTCATCAATAAATTGCTGAGGTGATTTTTAAAACCACCCCAGATAATTGTTAAATTGTGTTGTATGTATTCAGCTTGTTAGGAGTGGATTGAGATGCTGTTCTTCAATGGCACATCATGTGTGAGGTGAACAGCTCAAGGCAGTAATCTCATGCCCTGTGTTAATGCATTTTAGCTCATCTGTCAGAACCTTTAAGAGTGGAAAAGGAGAGCAAGCCAAAATGTTACCAGGCTCTGTTTTAAGCTACTTCTTTCTTGATTGTATTGAGCACTGGATGTTGACTTGTGCATTTGATTGTGGCAAACACTTAACCTGTCTTATTTACACATGTATAATTTTTGAGGGTAATACTGATGGTCATTAGTTTTATTAGCCTAAAAAAATACTTGTGCTATAACTCTGCTTGAGAGGAACAGCCAAATGTTCTATAGACCACAAACCCATTGCCTAGGAGTCAGGAAAGAATTTTCCTCCTTGGACAATGCATTGTACAGTTGGCAGCAGTGCAGTATGGGTGGATTTTCTGCTTCATGTGGGCCATCATATATGGTCCGTTGCCAGAACCAAGATATCAAACTACTAAATCTAGTCTGGTATTCTAATCTCAGGAAGCTAGATTTTATGTAGCTCATGGTTTGAGTAGGTGTTGGGGTACTAAATTCAGTTTGGTGCCCATTGAGTAGTTCCTGTTCTGCCCTTCCCCTTCCATCACCTTCCAGGTAAGAGAGCTGGATGATAAATTTTAAGGCAAGCCAGGTCAATGTCAAATCCTGCCCCTTTTAATGTACTTTCTGGTTGTTCTGCTACCACCCTGCTGCTGCATCTGTTTGAATCAGTGGAGTCCAATGACCTACAGTTGCTTTTGCTGCTAGTGGTTGCACAGGTACTGTTTGGAAAAAAACATGCGTGAGAAAATGGATTGGGGTCAGGCAGTAAGAAACAAGAGGCAATGGGAAGACCAGAAGTGATTCTGCCATCTATTCTGGGATAGAGAGGAGACCCACTTCTGCAGTGTGTTAAGAGATAAAGAATAAGGAAACATTACAAGATTAAGACTGTGTTAAAGGCAAACACTCTCACAGCATTTATAAATTATTTCAACTACCCACTAATGTAAAACCTAATTTTTAACCAATTTGTTCTACTGTAGCATATTTTACACCCATAGCACAAGCTATGCATGGCTAAACCTATGGTATCTTCCTTTAGATTTGGACTAAAGGCAGCAGTGTGTGTGCCATTTCCAGCCCTCAGTCAGCAGGCCCTCCAGAAGAATGCCTTAATTACAGCACATGCCTGGGTTTCAGATGCCAGGATCTGAGAGGAGCCCATGTAATGACAGAGGATGATGACATGGCACAACCTCCTTTACTGTTGCCCCAAGATGTTTGCTGTTACAAAATGTACTGGGCAGCTCAATGCATGAAGCTGCCAGTGGCTTTGGATCTGCACTTTCTGGAGGGATGCCTGTTCTGAGCCGTATAAGGAAGAAATTCAGGACAGACCCCTGTTTTCATGGGAGGCAGTTGTCTGATGGGAGTGCTGCAAGAGGACTTGTGCTGATGTGTGGTACTGTGATACTCCCAGAAACTTGACTTGAAGCACTGAGGCATATTTTGAAGGGGAAAGAATTGAAAAAGTTCTCTACTTGTCTGTGGATTTTATTTGATCTTCCTTTCCTCTTCCACATACCACCAGAGCATTCTTGGGAAAAATGTGGTGCACTGAGAAATTACTTAGACATTTTGTGTTAGGCAGACGTTGAGGTATAGACAGCTGAAATAAAAGAAATACCACAAACACAAAAATAAACACAAAGGGTGGCTGTGAACAGCTTATTGCACACTGTTTTGTTTGGATCTTCTACTGCTGTGCCTTCTTCCTTGGTGTAATCGACCTCCATCTTATTCACTTACCACATACATCTGAGTAATGCATGCATGGTTTTATTTGGGTTTATTGTACTGTATAACCCTATACTGGCACGTGGAAACAGTGAAACAGTGTCAGCTTTACATAGGGCCAAAGTGGAAGTGGCTGTTGTGCTGGGAAGTGGTTGAGGTGGGATTCAGTCAAAAGCACTTCCCCACACGGTGACACCTACACCCAGAATTATTTGAGTGCACTTCCTTTTCAGGCTGAAGAAAAGCAGCCATGTGTTGACATCCATTTGCCTTGCCTTGCAAATGATACATCCTTTAGAAAAATTGTAGGTGTTCAAGTTGCTGCTCAGGACATTTCTAGGTTTTAGGCAGGGGTGGTGGCCTGTGAGCTCCACTTCTGTCTCTCCACATCTGTCTCCCTGTCACGTGTGGTCATCAGCTCTACTCAGCATTTTGCTGGTAGAAGTATTGAAGCATTCCTTGTGTAGTCTGTGTGCAGAGCATGTAATGATGCTCAGTAGTGCTGGACTTAAAACACTGTCCCCTGCAACTGATCTGTGTGTGTGCTGAGGCCATAGCCAATATTTCTGGATATTTGGCAGCAAAGTTTGGTCAGACCTTATGCAGAGTTTTTTTTTTCAATCTGCCAGATGTTCAGGAATCCTAGACAATGCTGAATATCCTCAAATTCCACCCAGACAAAACTTCTACGCAGGAAAGAGGCCGTGACTGGGGAACACTGAACATACAAATATATATATCCCTGTTCTGAGCTGTCTTTTCTCAGAGTTGGTTTTATTCTTTTGTATAATTGAGCCTGTGTTCAGTAACCCACCTACCTCCAAACTGTGGAAGAAATGTGCAGTTTGATCCTATCACATTTATTGTTCTATTTGCTTTCCGTCTCCTTTCCTACCTTAATTGTTTATTTGCCACCAGTTGGTGACAGGATTTCTGCTCTATGCAGTGCCAGAAAGATTGGCTCCTTATTTTTGGTTGTTGTGGCAGGAACTTGTGTATATCAAAAACAGTCTAATAAGTGTGATTGTAATAATAATAGAAGTTTTTAAAACCAGTACAACTAATAAGGTATTAAAGAGAATCTTGTATCATTTTGTGTAGCATCCATCCAAACCAGTGTTGTTTTAGCTGAAGCCAGATCACATATTTGTGCTGCTCTTGGTTGCCACTTTCTTTCTTTCTTTTCTTTTTCTTTAATGTGTTTCTAAATATTTTGGATTTTTAGGTGGAAGCAATTAAAATCACATGACAAAGCTGACAGTAAAAGTCTGTGTGATTTAATTGCATCTACCTGCTCCCAGTTTGCTTTGGGGGAACCAACAAACTGTTGACTCTGATCCGTTTGTTTTAGGTATCTTTCTTTGTGATCACCCAGTACTGTAGTATACTGTTTTAAAGCATGGCTTTGTGTCAGCTGAAGAGGAAAAGAGTGTCCATTTTTTTATCCATAAGGATGTCCCTGGGGTTGATTTTGAGAAAATTTTCTTCATTAGCAGGGATTTCAATATTCTATTTTTCTACAGTCATTAAACAGAAATAAATTTTAAAAAATAAAATTAAAAAATAAAATTAAAAAACTAAAACCAAACCCTAAATTATATATTGAAAAATTTGCTGAGGAAAAGGAGACATAAAATATTCATAATGTGGTATAAAAGAGGTTCAGTCTTCTAGAAAAATAAGTATGGACTCAATGCCTTGACTAATCATAAAGTCCGTTATTTGGAGTTGATAATATACGCGTATCTGAAAAAGAAGTAGCTAAAATCTAGCTGTTTCCAAAGAGAAAAAACAGTTGATCAGCATATTCTAAATAGCTGAACAAAGATATGCCCAGAGACTGAATCCATGTAGGTCAGAGTAGAACCAGTCATTATAATTCTTCTTGGGTTTTCTGTCCCATGATGGTTAATCATGAATCTCTCAGATTTCAACAATGTCTTATTAAGTTCTTCAGTTCTGCTTTTAATTTGAAAAATATCATCATCTTTTCCAGACTAGTCTCCCTTGCTCCTCTGGGTCAGTGCATAAGTCTTTATTGTGGTTGATTCCACTGGCAATAAAACTCATCATGCAGCATTGTGCTTTCTTATTTAAATAAACCTTCTTACTAGCACATGAAACATGACTAAAACTTAGCATTATGATGTTTTAAACTTGATTTTTTAGGGAATTGTGCCTTTGACTCTTATTACACTCATATTAGGTTTGAAAGTTAAAAAAGATCTAGTAGCTTTAACAGAACTGAGAGTAGCTGACTTTCTTTTCCTTGTGCTGCAATAGTTTATGGTGGTGTGAGAGGTATGAAAACAGGGGGAAAATATTTTGGTTGATTTTTTTTTTTTTCCCAAAAACATGTCTTTAACTGGAAAGGTTTAAATTTAGTTTTTCTAGCTCACCCTAAAGGTAGGACAGAGTGCTTATCATCAGATGTGCATTTGGCTATCTAGTAATATATTTGCTTTCTGCCATCATAAACAAGATTTGAACTTCAAGCCCCTTGCCTGCATCTGGCCGATGAAACCAGAAAGGTCAGGGAAGGGTTCAGTGCCATATGTAGCAATGAGAGCCCCACATAAAATAGCAAAGTATGCTTTTGACTGTCTGTAAATGGGTCCTTGAGAATTTGCACCAAATGACTCCAGGTCCCACTTTTTTATATAATTCTGCTTTCCCCATGTGGGAAAACAGAGTAGTCATTAGTAGACAGCAAGCATGATGCATTCACAATCTGCAGAAGGCCACATGTGGAGAAGGTTTATAATCAAAACACATCATTACTCATTGTGGTTTTGCTCAGTCCATGCTCACTCTAGCACCTAGACTCCAAAGCTAAAAATTTCTGCTTTTGATATGTTACTTGGCTGTGTTCACTCGTGGATATAGTTTGATTTTGGAAACCTACTGGGCAAAACCAGACAACATAATATTTTTCCATGTAAAATTTGGACTCCCCAATATCTACGTGCATGCTGAACAGAAAATTACATTGCTGTGAATTCAACCCATTCATGAGTGGGAGAAACCTGTCTGTCTGACAGGGAGCAGCAAGGGCTGGCTGCTCCCCAGAGGAGGGGGAGCCAGGAGCCGAGGGGAGCCCTGCACGGGCTGTGCCATCAACAGCTGGCCACAGGCCTGCAATGGCCACAGGCCTGCAATGGCCACAGGCCTGCAATGGCCACAGGCCTGCAATGGCCACGGCCCTGCAATGGCCACAGCCCTGCAAACACCACGGCCCTGCAATGGCCACAGCCCTGCCCTAGCCACAGCCCTGCAATGGCCACAGCCCTTCAATGGCCACAGGCCTGCAATGGCCACAGCCCTGCAATGGCCACAGCCCTGCAATGGCCACGGCCCTGCAAAGACCACGGCCCTGCAATGGCCACAGCCCTGCAATGGCCACGGCCCTGCAATGGCCACGGCCCTGCAAAGACCACGGCCCTGCAATGGCCACGGCCCTGCAATGGCCACAGGCCTGCACTGGCCACGGCCCTGCAATGGCCACAGCCCTGCCCTAGCCACAGCCCTGCAATGGCCACAGTCCTGCAAAGACCACAGGCCTGCAATGGNACGGCCCTGCAATGGCCACAGGCCTGCAAAGACCACGGCCCTGCAATGGCCACGACCCTGCACTGGCCACAGCCCTGCAATGGCCACAGCCCTGCAAAGACCACGGCCCTGCATGAACCAAGATAAGGTTTGAACCTAAAGAAGCTATAGTCAGGAGCAAAAGTAGGCAAGGCCAGATTGTTCCTCTGTAGGTTTCCAGTTCAGTTTTTAATGTTCAGTCTGTAAGACATTATCTTGTCACTAGAGGTTACTGGATCTCCAGCAGGGGCCTTTAACAGCATCCATTTTTCTACCTAAGCTTTCAGAGTTCATTGTTTAGTGTCTGGGGACAAACCCTCCTTCATCACAATTCTTAAGCCAAAAGTCATCCCAGCTCATAATTCAGCATCCCATGTGAATACATGTGTCTGTGCTCTTCTCTTATGTTGGAAAATAAGCTTTGGAATAGGAGCGATGTTGAAGTGCTGGGCTAGTGCTTGCTGAGGGAGACATTGCTGCTCCTACTGCTGTCAGAGGTTACAAAGCTCTGCACAGGTTGGAGCCAGAAAATCAAGGCATTCCGCTGACGTTCCCAGGTTGTCCCTGGGGTGACTAGTCCAGTATAAGGGCTTTGAATTACCTGCCTAAATATGTTGGCTCTATTTTTCTAGGGAACCTAACAAGCAGGCTATAGGTTAGGAATTAAATCATGTTTGATCACAAGGTAATAACCTGGCCTCTGGGCTAGCCATCCCACATTAAGAATATGTTGCAGTGAGATTCTCTTACACCTTTCTTTTTCAGATGAGTTTTAGGAATAGACAGAGTTAAAACCCGGAAATTTTTCTTTTAAAAAAATTAAAATGCAAAGCTTTCTGATGGTGGAGATAGCTTTATTCTCTGTAAGTCAGTGCTTTGTTGTAAACCTGTAGCCAGATAGAACAAAGCAATCTTTGTCTTCTGAAAATGCTGTGGCTAAGACTGGTATTTCAGGGTCACTCTGCGTTTCTTTTTAATTGCTTAGATGGAGACTTTTCTAATTCATTTGAAGAATGAGGAAAAATGGAAAAAAAGTTATTATATCTTTTTCTGAGTTTTCCCTGCTTTTCTTTGTATTTTAAAAAATATTATGGTAAATGTTACTCTATGGAATATACTATTTATTATAAATACAACAGCTGAGCTTACTGAAACACTAATTAAAAGTCCTACTGCATTCCAAGTGCAACTTTTCATTTAAAGATGACAACAGTCTGCATATTGAGCCCAAAGAAAAGGGAGAGGAGAAGACTGACAAATGAAATAATTCTGCTCATGGTTATTTGCCTGTTGGCAATGGCACATTGAGCTTACTTCATCCAGCTCTGTTCTCTCTCAACTTACGTTGAATGAGAATGGTAATTTTCCTCCAGCTGCATGGTAGAGTGAAATCATAACTTGTGGCTTGAGAGTTTGCCATTCCTTCTGTATGTCCCATAATACACAAGCAAGCCTCTATTTATGGTGCATGTATTATTTAAATTGGTTTTGCAAAGCTTAGAATATTAATGCAATGCACATTGTTTTGTAAAAGGTTTGCAAAATCACCTGCACACACATGGCAGTGTGAAATCTAACTTGTACCTCAAATCTAACTCTTTTATATCACACTCCCATACTGGCAAACCGGGAATAAAGATTTTTTCTGTTCTGTGAGCTCTCTGGAACAAAAGTTCAATATACTTAAGCTTGATTATTTTTGTCTATATAAATTCTGGTGTTTCTTTATAAAAGAATAACTCAGCAGTTTGTCTCTGCAGGAAGACAAATATAAATATTTCAAAACAAAGTTATGCTAAAAGCCAAAGCACTAGAAGAAAAATTATTACAAAATCTTGGAAGTACAGATTAAAGAACTATTGCAAATGGTATTGATTTCTGCTCATTTCATGGTACCACTTAAACAGCCTCATTCAGCTGGAGTCCTAATGTTTGCCTGCAGTATTTAACACATGCAAAGGCCAGAGTAGAGTTGGATCCTTCTCTGGTGGCCTTTCTAGCTAAAACAACAGAGGAAATAATTATTGTTACCCCCTTGATATTTATGTGGGGTACCAAGGCATGGTGAGATTTATTGTCTTGTGCAAGATGACACAGAAACACAGAGATACGTGCCTGAATTCAGAGCTGAATGTCTGTTTTCTAGAAGTTTAATTCCCATTCAGTATCCTTGAACCATTCATGAACCTATCCATTTGGAGATAACTAACTTCTGATTTTGAAAGAGAAAATTAAGATGTGCAATGGGTGCAAATATCAAACTATCTAAGTGCCTCCTGCTGGATTCAGAGCATCACTTTCACACTGCCAGAACTGGGTCTTCAGAACCTTGACTCAAAGCTGGTGTGTTGGGATATGCAAATGAACAGAAGGTTTGTCTTCTTGGGGGACTATTGCACACCCATAGGTTTAATGGAAAACATGATTTTGGATTATTCAGACCTCTCAGTAGGGATGGAGCAGCTGCAGTGAAGTGGAGCTCTACTGAAAGCACATGCAGAGTAAGCAGTTTTTCCGCAACCTAAACAGCTACTTTTGCATGCACGTGGGTTTCTCTTACCAAGATCACAGCAATTTTAGTTTTGAGAGAAAGCAGTAGAAAGAAGAGGTGAGCCCACAAACTTTCTCTTGAACTCAGCATGTATATAAATATTTATCCTGAACTGTTGAACTAGAAATTTATGGTCGCAGCAATTTATACTTAGTATTTCAGTTAGTGCTTTGAGGGTTTTTTCTTTTAAACTGCTGTTGCTCAGCCCTTGGTTTTTATTTTTATTTTAAACACAGCCATTTGTGCATTGTACTATCTGGGTTATCTCTGCTGAGATGTTATTAAAATGTTTATGTGTGAAGTTAGGAAATCTTATCAATTTCACAGATTATTACAGGGTAAAAGAATCACTGACAGTTGCTAATGAGCAGTTGATGTTTTTCAATAGGATTTTGTACAGAAGTCCTAATTATTTAAGGCATAGCAGTAAGTTGCACATGGTAAAATAAATGGTGCAATGGAAAATGCCAGTTGTTTAGGCTGTCTAATGTGCTCATATCTTTACAATGCAACATTGCGTTTTATATCTCTTCAGAATCACACCACTTTTTAGTGAAGTTTGTAACAAATGACACTTCATGGCCAGAGCTTTCTCAGCCCTACCAAGAAGCACTAACAAAGCAGTACACAAAACTGAGGAGAATTTTTATAGCCTCTCCAGAGCACAGCCTTTTCCAGCAGTCTTCATCACTATCAGCAGACAGTTGTTAACTGTGCAGGCAACCCAGCAACAAAATCCAGTTTCAGCATTTTCTATGGCAATGGCCAGACTCCTAAATTGCAGGAAATAAATCTTGTCTGCTTAGAAACTGATAAAGTATGTCCATGTTCATTCAAAGCACACGGTGTTTGTTACCACCTTACATTTCAGAAGTGGATTGCTGCCCTTAATTACAAGTTTCATAGCTCCAAACATATTTTCAAGTAGCTGTGTGTTTTGGGCACAAGAATTAAATTTTTTCTCAATAATTTTCCACAATAAATCATGCATGCAGTGTGCAATCATGTAAATTTGTAGAGATTCCTTATCTGTTGATAGCATGCTAAGAACAGCATCCCCAAGCTAGGAAAGTATGAGGCTCACTTGGTCAATGGCATAGCTCCTACAGGAACATTATGGCCATGAATTCTTGCCCTATTAAGACAGAAAATTTACATCAGTAAGTAAAAATAAAATTTTTGAAAATCTTTCGGTCTTCCAGAAAATTTTTTGCAAGTTTTATTGCAGTAAATGATGAACATTCCCTTGTGAAAGGAAAGAAACAGGGTGAATTGTTATCTTCAAAAAGTGACTGCCAATTCCAACCCCAGGTATTACAGTTATGAAGGGATTGTTGTTATGAAAATAATTGATGGTGTTTGATTGTGCTGCTTTCCTGTGGTATCAGCAGAATCTTTTGACCTGGTGATATCCCAGTCTCAAGCTGTGGCTTAAAGCATCTGCGTTCTGTGATTGGTTCTGTGAGATAAAACAGCTAAAAGTTTATAGTTCTCCTTCTAAGTGGGGACACACACACATTTTGCTAATGACAGAGCAAAATGTTGGTGTTCATTTCATCCTGTACTTGCTCAGGGAGTTTCCTCCTGCTTCTGCTCAGTCTAAACAATCATTATTTCTGAAACCTTTCTGAATTATTACTGGATGAAGGATGAATGAAGGATTCACAACGGAAAGCAAAAATCTTCAAGTCTTTGATGAGAAGAGGGGAGAAAATTTTTGCAATGATTTATTTTTATTGTGTTAAACTGTTTTATGTTTCAGTCTTTCTTCTAGTACTGCCACATAAAATTTATGAGCAAAAGTAGTGGCAAACACCATAAATCAGGCTCTCCTGCTGAACTGGAAACGAGTGAACCACTTTTGTTCTGACAGCTTTTCAAAACTCTGCTCTGATTTCTCAAAATCTTGTTTCCTTTAGCAAAGATTGCTGCTGCTCTGAAATGAATGCCAGTCCTATCAGGAAACTTCTGACATGCTCCTAAACTCACTGTTACTGACATAAAGCAGCTGCTTCATCTAGTAATATTTGAGAGATATCTTGACTCAGAATCACCAAAGATGGGAACTAGGAGAGGGACAGGGAAAGAGAGTAAATTTACTGGGCTATGTGGAACAATTAGCAAGAGCCTTGTTTCCATTCCACAGCTACAGTTCTTTCCTTTTGAACTCCCTTACATTTGTACTGCATAACCCTAAATGACCCTTTACCATGCACATAGGTCAGCTATTTCTTTGCTATTTTTAGCATGTTAAGCTATTCAGCACCTTATAAAATCTAACACTTTTTAAGAGTTGGACCATGGGAAGAAAGCTTTGTCTTTGCAGTTTGGCTTTTCTTTTCTTGTCTAAGGAGAGACTTAGAACCAGGGAAAACCTTCATTAAAATTGATGAGCGTTTCGTTCAAGAGAGGACTTCAATGTTAATCTTCACTGGTGTGTTGAGAGCCCTTGTACTTGCCCTTGCCTTTGCAATCTTTTTGGCCCATACTGTGTGGCAGTACTGAAGTTATTGAGAGCTGACAGTAGTTCCTTATTGTGGTGCTCACATTTTCCTGTGGTGGTGGCCTTACTTCTCTAATTCGTAACATTGTTTTGCGTGGTTTTTAATTCACTGCCAAGGCTCTGGCCCCATTCTTCACTGTTTACTCAATGCTGTGCATTCAGTCATTTTTCATTATAAGAGCAGTGCCCCCCCCCATGCTGCATCTTCAGACTTTGCATTGGTTCCTCCAGTAACAAATTCATTGGCAAGGAGGAAATATGGTCAGATTATTTTATCTAATAGTAATAAATATTGAAAGCTAAGTTCCTTTAAGTGTGAGTTTGGCGAAGTCTGAGTGTCTTCATGAAGTCAGAGTTAAACTTTCCCAAGTGACAGCTACTGCTACCTATTTTGGACTGGAATTATCTTCAGTTTCCATATAACTCAGTTTCCTGCACACTCCTACTCTGAAATGCCAGAATTTTACCACTTTATGGAGACCTTGTCATCCTTTGGGTGGCATTGGAGGAAATAGCCTTAGCTTTCTCCTAGACTTTTTCCAAGGTTTATGGCATCTGCTTTTGAACTGACAGCGTGGAGGAAGGCTTTTTGAAAATGAGAAAAATCAGACAATGACTAAATACAAATATAGAAAAGATCTAAAGATGGACGGAGACTCAGTCTACCTATAATCCCATATTAAGCTCAGAAAAGTTGTACTTACAGAAAAAAGGTCCAGGTAAACTCTATGGGTGGTTTGTATAAAACGCTCATTACACACCCAGTTGCTGCAGGTCAGCTGGCTACAATGTGGGGAGAGTAAAAAGGCAGATGTTGCTGCTGGTAGAATGATTTATGAAAGCTACATCAGGAAAGCTCTGCCAGTCTGAGACAGCAACAGCTGTGTGAAAATGCCCCCATTAGTGCAGCAGAGGTTTACAGCCTCCAATTCAGTTGCTGATTGACATCCCAGCTCCACAGACATGTGTTCCACTCTGCTGTGTGTTCCATTTGTGTCCTCTGTACAGGAAAGGGTAGAATCCATCCTGGCAGAGTTCTGTGTTTCAGCTGACTGGTGTTTCACGTTATCTTGTGGTAGTATCAAGACTCCTGTGACAATGTTACTTGAAAGCAATACAGTTAAACTTATTCTTTAAATTAAATAAAATCTAATTTAGGAAAAGCACCTGTACATGTGATTAATTCCAAAAGACATAAACAGGGCTTAAATATTCTCTGAAGAGCTGCGTAAATTGGGACTGATGTTTGAACATGGATAAACTCAAGGCAGCTTGACACCCAGTGCTACTCTGAAATTCCACTTGAGTCCTTCAGAAAAAAAATATAAGACAAATGGATTTGTTGAGATTATGGTACATAGGATAGCAATGATTTAATGATTTTTTCAAACAGTTGTACTCTAGTGACTGAGCACAAAGCCAATACTCCATGCACCTCTGAGAACTCTTGACACTGAATTTTACAAAAAAAAAAGAAAATATTAAATGTAGAAAATTGAAGAAGAAATTATGTGCAGCTGCTGTCTGCTTTTCAGTTAGCAGACCATGTCTTCCACGGATAGGTCATAAATTCTTCCCTGCTGAGCACCATAAAAACTGATTCCCCTGAAGACCTGTGGAGTATGTGTAGTGTTCAGCACCTTTGCAGTCTGCAAGAAGGGGTTGAATAGTGTGATACTGAATAACAGACTATGCAGAACTACTTTTCAACAGCCAAAACAAATTTTTGGTGTGCCATCTGCAGAAGGATCTTGTGTTGAGTGCTTGGACTATAAAGTATCAAATGCCATTTGGCCCTGGTGAGTGCAAAGTGGAAAAAAGACATCCTAGGTTTACAGAAAGACCCTTGATTTTGTTGTACATACAATAGGTAGTGCTTTGAAGTGAGCATGTTTCCTCCTACTCTGTGTTCCATTTTTGCTTTAATGACACAACTGTGGATTCTCGACTGTTCTGCAGAAGAGGTAGGTTTTTCACTTTGTTTGCAAAGTCATCCCTAAGTCTCCAAATATTTAACATTTTCGTGTTTAACCTTGCCAAGCAAGTTCTCTGTTTTAGAAGCAATCTTTTGAAAGGGATAAACTATTCTTGAGATATGGTTTGTGTGTGTTTAAAGTCTCAGAAGGAGCTTAACAATGTATCATGTCCACTTTTCTTTATCAAGGACATCTGCTGTTCATTTGTTAAAGCAAAGTGCAGCTTGAGCCTAACAGAAGCTTTGTTACAAGACTTAAAAAGAGCTGCACTGGCCAGAACCATGTTTCCCACCTGCACTAACAGTCAAAATTAAATCTAAATCAAAATATAGCACCTATTAGGTGGGCTGTAGTTACAACATTCATGTTGTAGTCTCAACAGTTTTATAGTACTTCTTTCCTAAGATTGAAATTAAGAGTTCACAGCATTATGAAATACTAAAACAAGAAGCAGCTTTTTTTCTCTAGTTTGAGAGAAACACAGCTCTGACTACATGGACGGAGTATATGTTATGGTGCAGCATCCTGTCCTAGGGTGACTTTATGAGGCTTGTATCCAATTGTCTGTTCTGTTTATGCTGGGTATTAAGTTCTGTTGAGAACTGCTGAGTTCCCCTCACAAGTCTTTTGATCAAGGTCCAGGGCCAAAACCTGTTAGCTCTTGATTCAAGTAAAATAGAGGGCTCTGGCCCTCTGATGACTGTGGGAAACACCTCTTTATATGTAGGACCTAGGATGAGTCACATCCAAGAGTAGCTGCTACTGTTTGGGTTGAATCTCTTGGGCTGCATGAGAGCCTTCAACCATATGATCTTCAAATAAGCCCATCTAATATGTAACTTGCAATAAAGACAATAATATTTTATTTTTGCTGATACCTAGACAATGGAAGAAGAGGCACACTATCCAGTCTCTACCACATTTCAAGTGTTATACAGCCTTTTTTCCTGTATGTTTACATCTTTGATTATAATTACACTTGCAAAACGTGTAATCTGTTCAGTGGCGTTTCTTGATGCAATCTGATGGTTTATTACTCTAAGTTTTTCAAAAAAGTGCAAGCAGTTTACTCCCTGCTAGAAATGAGTATTTGCTCTGCCAGGTTTGCAGGCAGCAGAATAAAGGTCAGACTTTGTCAGACATTCTGAGTAGTTTTCCACATCTCCCTTGACGTCTCCTTGTGGTGACTTCTAAGGATCTGCCAAAAGCACAATGTTTGGGAGCTCAGTGGTGACATTTGACAATGCTGGCTGAGGATATCCTCATTTTATTCCTTTGCAGCTTCTGATCTCTATGGCCTTTTCTGAGATACAGATCCCAGAACTTACTGGTTTCCTCCTGAAGATGAGCATGGAACAGAGAATAGGCTACAAAGCCTTCTCAAGCTTTCTTCAATTTCTGGCATTCCTTAATGTTAAAAGGTAGGCAGGCAGCCAAATAAGCAAAACACCTGCTGTTCCTTTAAAGGAGGTGACTGCTGACAGACATCATCTACCAACCCATGGCCAATTTATCTTGAAATTTTATTGCTTGCTCAATCCACTGTGGGTATGGGAAATATTCTCTCCTGCATTGCAGGTACCTATATGCATTAGACAATATTTAATGTTTCCTATTACTGCCATTCTTCATTTATGACTTGTTACCAGGTCATCCTGACTTTGTTTTTGTGTTGTTTTACTGCTTCCAGACACTACAGTCTGTGAATATGCTAACTATACTACATACATGTGAATAGATTACATTTCTGACTTTCAAATGTATATTCAAAATCAATTATCTTTAGATGTATTAAACCACCCAAATAAAACTGATTCTTTCATTCAGTGATTGAGAACTATACACACATAGGTCTTAATTCTGGACTTCGAGGAATTAAGGCAAATGTAGTCTAGAGAAATAGCAGCACAACTGAAGGCTGTGTGCTGACAGAATCTGGAAGTTTTAAAATTCTGATTTCATGGGAGAAGGATTGTCTCTTGAGAGGAATTTTAGTCATTAGTGAATTAATATTTCAGTATATGAAATCATCTCTATGAGGGGAGTTATTTTGAATAGCAACTTCTTAACAGCTGTAACATTGCCAGTGTTAGTATGACTTTAGATGTGCCTGTCTATATATGATGTAATCCAGGGAGATTTTGCAAGCCAATAAATCCTTGTGATAGTTGTCTTCTTCCTGATCTCATTGCTTGTGTGACCTTAAACAGCAAGATGGGACATTTATCTGGTTCTTAACTTCAAGCACTGAACATCTCAGCCAGTACCATGGATGTAGTGCTGGAATATGTCATGTCATGTTTGCCATCGTTTGTGATAGTCCTTAGGTGTTACTGTCAAACTGAACAATATTCAGTAACAGTACACATCCCATCAATGTTTCACACTTACACGTTGGTTTATTGTAACTTATGGCTGCTTCTTTTTGAGGGCTGTGGGTTTTTGTTCATTGTTGACTTCACTGGAGCAAGCAGGAGTTATTATAAAGCAGGATATAAATTTGAAGTTAAAAGCATAAGCCAAAAGGGTGCATCCCATTGACTTAAACTACTACTGCGACTGTGTTTAAGTAGGCAAACCTGTGGTTTTTTGAAATTGGTATATGAACAGCTCTTTTATAGCATACATAGAGACCAAGTTTTAGAAAAATATTTCCTGTGCTTTTGAACAAGAAAAAGGATCACTGAATGTATTTGGTATTGGTGGTCACTGCCTTTCAGTTTGTGAATGAAGTGGGGAATAGTTTGTAGGGGCGGTATTCTTTCTTTCCTAATTTTGTTTTCTAATATTTTAATTATTTTTCTAATTATTTTCTAATAATACTGCCCTTTGGTGTACAGCTTCCATGTATTTGTTGTATTTTTTTGTTTTCTTTGGGAACCTAGCACCATACCTTTTCAATAGCATTCTCCCAGACCCAGATGTGGAACAGCCTGAACTCTGGGAGTGTCACACACCACAGGTTCTCTCTCAGCTCTTTCCCCTTGCTGTTGATGCAGTGTTTTGCCGTAGCAGACTTTTCCAGGAAGGCTCTAAGCACCTGAAGGGTCCAGACAAAAACTCAAAGCTCATGTTTGTGGTAATACAGTGGTTATTTGCTGCTTGCTGTCAATTTTCCACTCGTTACTGTTGTAGAGAGGTAAAGAGAAGCTGCAGCCTCACTGGGACTGGCAATACTCACACAGGCCAAGTTGTAAATAAGGGTTATAGCATGCTGCTGCTGGGCATTAAATAAGCAGATAAATTTCTCTTTGCTGTGGATTTATTCAAGGCAGATGTTTTAGTGAGCTCTGGAAAGGTTTGGAGGAATATAAAACCTGCTGCAGTTCTGGAATTGATCCATGAGGATCAAAATCTGGTAACCAGTGATTTGTTTAAGGGTCCCTGACACTTTTATGGCAAGACCATGTATTTCAGAGAGGGCTGGCTCAGTTTGAAACACATTCCAAACCCAAACCTGAAATAAATCCTCACAACGGAGCAATTCTGTAAACTTCTGCTTTCCCATTATTTCGTTTTTGACAAAAAAATAAAGAAAAAAACCCCATAGCTTGGGATGGGAATGACTCAACTTTTGAAAGGAAATGGAATGCTGATTTTCTGTGTTTGTAGTTTTTGCTGTGGCATTTCCTCAGTGTAGAGATGCAGATGAATACAATAGTACAGACAGAGCAAGCATAAAGACACAGAGAAGAAATGGAAAAATACTTAATGTAGCCTCAGCCATGTGATACTGGAAGTACATACATAATGGTCTAGCAGAGCTTGAAGGGTCAACTAAAAATGGCCTTGTGTGGTCCAAGAGGGACTTAAGAATATTGTAAAGCAAAATTGGAAAGGGAGACTGGTATTTCCCATTGTTTTGACCCCAATTGTTCCCTGATTCAAGTGATGGAAGGTTAATGCTTGGGGCCTTTGGAGCTGAGTTGAACAATTCAGTGAAATCACCAGGAGAAATTATTATAAACTGGAAAAACCAGTAAATATATTAAGTAACGTGTAATTGATGATTTTCATTTGCAGGCCAGAATCTCAGCAGCTGTAAACAGATGTGGCTAGACTAATGCTAATAAAGAGGCTGTGATGTGAAGACAGAATACTGAAAAGGTGCTTCTGTCTTCACATCAGCTGAAGTTCTGCTCCTCCATTTTACTATACTGTAGGTCCTTGATACATCAGTGTGAAAACAATTTTGCCTCAAATATTTTAAGTAACTCTTAATATCCAGTGAAGCAAAAATGAGAACCAGTAACTCCATTCTAATATACTCTCTGGCTTTGGGTAAATCACTTAATCTCTTTGTTGGTTTCTTCATCTAGAATGAAAGGACAGATACGAGGGCATTGACAAGTTAATAGTAAGAAACAGTTACTTGGTGCAAGTCACTTTGTGTGACAGTGAGCACATTATCAGCTACCTGCAGTTACAGAGGTGTAACAGTCTCATATTGCTGCTTTGCAATTCCCTTTTTCTGAAAATGAAATATCCTGAGAAAGATATTCCCTGGAGCATGCTCTCTGAGTAAGGACTAAATCAGTATGCTGGTGTAAGGTGAGAGGTCTGAGATGAGGAGCTGCTATTTTTCACTTGAAAAAGACATGGCCACAAAGAGCTTTAGAAAAATGTTGTGGCATTTTTTAAACAGAAATCGGCTCCCCATAGTGCAGGATCCCACAATTTGTACTTCATGGAACATGGCTTTTGCTTAGTTAGACTCAAAAAGAATTTGAGAAATTATACCAGAAGTGGAAAGTTTCTCCAGTTTATTCAGCATATTCAGCTCATGGCAAATGTTAAATGTCCTTAATATTGAGTAAGTAATGCCAGGGAGAAGAGGTCACCACATCACTGGCAAAATTAATTTGTCTGAACTGATATCCCAAGATTTAAAGGAAAGAGAAAAAAATCTGACAGCTGTAGGTTAAGCTGCAGCAGATGAGAAACCCAGCTTGAGTGAGATGATGCTGGATTAGAAATGAAAGGTTTTTAAAGAAGAGAGCTTAAGAATGGGTAAGGTTTGTTGGCTAAATATTGTAATTTGCAAAGTGAGTGCTGTGCAGTCAGAGAAAGCAGAGCTGAAATGAGAATTGGCAACTGAGAGGAGAATGCTGGGAGGAATTTGCCCAAGCCACAACCAAGCCTTCTTCACTTCAAGACAGATCATCAATATTTTCCTCATCTGGAGGTTGAAGGGACTTCCTGCTCTGTTGCCAAATTTTGATATGTAGTTCAGAAGGCAACATTGCTTCTTTCCCAGTGAGCAAACTCTGCCACAACTATTACTCATTCCAGCTCATCTTGATTCACTCAGTTACTTCATGACTTGTAGGCAAAGGATCAAAGAGTCAGGAGATGGAGAGCTGACATATCGTAGGGGGGATAGGAAAGGAGTACTGCAATCAGGAGTTGTTAGGGTGACTTGGCATCATAACAACTGTTTAAGTGTGCTAACAACACATTCCGAAGTGACCCTCAAAGAGGATGGCATTTCTCACAAAGCAGAGGAAGAACCTTTGCCTGAGTAGTTTGGGCTTTTTTTTATTATTTGGTAGAAATTGGTGTATGTCTGCTTTTCCCATTTTTTTGCAAAAGGAAGTCACAGATCCTCATCAGGTTTCAAGGGCTCAATTGCAAATCAATAACTCAGTTCTCAGTTACAGCAGCCGAGGATCTGCCTGTAAATCTGAAGGCATCATTAATGCCATAGCAGGCAGGGATATACCAGGGTGGTTGTTATTTAATGAGAACAGGATCATTTTGCTGAAAATTCTGCTTTCGGGTAGATCAGAAGTCTCTTCAAATTGAGCTGTATGTTTGTGTGACTGTGTGTAGGTTCTTATAGTCCTCTCCCACCATAACATGAGAATGACCCTTATTGAGGCTTTCTCAGATTGCAGCTCTTTATCTTCTACTTTTAAAGATCAAGACAGAATTTGGTATGTGTCTGCATTTTTTTGCCCATATATTGTCAGGAGACAATATGTGTCTCAGCACATTTGAAAACTAGATGGCTGTGTATGAATTTACATTATAAGCCCAATCCTTGGCAACCATGCTAGAAGTCTTTGGTTCAACAGCCTTGCTCTCTTGCTTATTCAGAGGTGTAGTAGAATTACTGCCCTTTTTTTGAGTTTCTGAGCAGTGGGGACTCAGGTGTCAGGATTTTTCATTGGCACTCACTGTGTTTTTGCAGAGAAACAATTCTAGTGGGAAAGTTTTCTGCGTATCTATCTGCCCGACTAGTCTTACGATTTTCAGTTTGGCTTATCCAAGAGGTTTTTTTATTTCATTATCTTCTGCCATTTGGCTTGCAAAGAATATGTCTTTAACAGACATATTAAAGTATATGTGTCAAGAAATTTCCACTGCACTGCTGAATGTCCAGCATTTCTTCCTGATATCATCATCTGTTAAGCTTACCTTCTTTCTCCACTCTCTCTCACATCTTTCCAGGTCAGAGGCTACCCTGAGCCACAGATCACATGGTACAGAAATGGGCATCCTGTCCCAGAGGGAGACCATTATGTCGTGGACCGCAGCATCCGGGGCGTGTTCAGCTTGGTCATCAAAGGTGTGCAGGAAGGTGATGCTGGCAAATACACCTGTGAGGCTGCAAACGATGGTGGGGTCCGTCAAGTGACCGTGGAGCTGACGGTGGAAGGTCAGGAGATTCCTGTACTGTTGTTTTGGTAATTTTCGTTTAAGTAAAAGAACAAGGTGTGCTAAACAGTCTGGTTAAAATCACGACTGTACAAACATGCCTTCTCGCTGATGCAAGAGTAAGGTTCATTTACTGCATTTCACAGTTAAGACATTATGCAGGGAGCTACATGTCTACAATTAGATAAAGTGTGAGTTCTGTTTCAGGTGTGGGTGATGATGTGCAGGTAACAAAATTCCTAGCTTTAAAGACTTTGTTCTAAACTTTGTAATTTTTATGGAAGTCACCACTCGGAACAGAAACTGATAAGCTCCACGCCTGGTTGTAATTGCATGCTTAATGTCACACAGGGAACAGCCAGGATCAAACCCAGGAATTTTTAAGAGCACATCTGCATATTAGATAGTTGCAAACTGCCAAATTTAAAATTTAAAGAGTAACACAAAGCCAGGGAGGGATTGAAATCAATTGTACTGCTTCTCCTCTTGCAATTTGGTCATATCAGAGATCTGTTGAATATCAAAACCTCTCAGGTCACAACTTTGTGTTGAACTCTTGAAGAAAAGAAAAAGTCTGCAACAGTCCTGAAACTATCAGTATTTGGGTTTATTCAAAGTCAAAAACTCTAATATACTCAGAGCACATACTGAAATATGCATAGATCTGACATGATTGCTACTGTCTTCCACTGTAAAAATTTTGTTAAGTATTTATTTTTCCCCTTATTTTAAGCTGGGACAACTTCATGAATGACAATTTACATGGAGGTGGAGGATTTTTTAAAAGCCATTATTTTATCACTTTTTCTGACCTGTTTTTTTGCTACAGTTCAAACAACTTTGGGGCAGTACCCAAAGACTGAATTTCTCTGAGTTCAGGAGTTATAGGGTCTTTGTTCTAAAATCCCTTTTTTCACCAAGATAGCAAAGCACAGATTTATTTTTTTTCTGTTCTCTGCAAAGATAACCACAGGGGGTTGCCTGCTGCTTGAAAAACGAGCGACTGAAACACGACTTATTCTTTCCATCTGCATGGTTGTCCTGTGTGACAGCGATGTGGCTCTCGGAAGGCTCCAGAGCAGGTGTTGTTCCTCAGCCGCAGGGCTGTGTTTGATGCTGCGGCTGCGGGTGTCCCCCGGGCCGGGCTCTGTGTGCGGCAGATGGCGCTGGGCTCCCGCGGCATCTCCCTCCTGCAGCACGCACAGCAAAGGTACTTCGGGCTGGCACAGCACTGGAAACCCAGCCGAGTAAAGCAAGACCTCTTTCACAGTCTGAAAACCTCCGGCTGTCTTCATTTGAAGTACTGGTGCACTGTAGAAATTAGACGGTGTTTCATTCAGAATTTTTTTTTTTTTATGAATAATCTTCATCATTGTTACAACTGAGGCCAGGGGTTAGACAGCAACTCTGCTAAAGCGTGGTTTTGAAATTGGAGAGCCTAGCTTGAACTACAGATGACAAAACCTTATACTGCAGGTGTTGCATTCCTCCTTCATGTTTCTGACCTGGAGACGTGCATATTTTACATAGTCTTTATTATCTGTAATTCCCAATGGACTTGACAAACCTTTTGACTTCCTGTCTTTCTTGTCCTATGCTTACAGGAAACTCCTTGATGAAATACAGCCTGCCATCCAGTGCCAAAACCTCTGGGTAAGCAGCCTACTGGCTTGGGTGTTGTTTAATGGACACTTAAATATATTTTGGTAGGAAAACAAGTGAAATTCCTCTTTCTGAAAGTCTCCATTTAGCCCAAGCAGAGTAGCTACTGTGAGAGCTGCTGGCTAAGCAGAATGGTTGAAGCAGTCAGGAAGATACACAGCTACTCCTCCAGAATACTGACTGAGGAATTAATGTGGCTGAAAACAGAACATCCTGCTGGTAGCTAAATATTGCACCCTCCTCTGCTGTAATTTTGCACCCTCTCCTCTGCTCTCTGATATTCAAGAATCCTTCCCCACAGCTTCCATGAGCTGACAGTCTCTTTTTAAAGCCAGAGCAAGTATACTGCTTTAGAGTCATCAGTAAGAAATAAAAGCAACTGAAATCAGCATTCTCACACACAAAATTTAAATATTTCCAAGCAACACAGTGAGTAAATTGTAGTCCAGAAGAAATAGTTGTTCTGGTTTGGAGTAACTTTACCAAGAACGGGTTGATGGGGTCACGTAAGCTGGCACACAGAAGCCTACTTGTACTTTCTGCACTTCAGTAAGCGTATACAATTACACGAATGTAACTGTTTTGAAAGCCTCAGGCCTAATTCTTCCAACAGCTGAATTAATTTCTTTGTAAATAGTTTGTTAAGCAGAATTTTCTCTGACTTACATCTCTGGCACTGAGTCACTCTGGATGTAGGCAAAAATACATGTTCTGATTATGTTAGTCATTAGAATACAGATAATTAAAACTGGAGGTTTTAATTTCATCATTGTTTATAATTTTTTTTATTTTAAAATTAACAAATTACAACAGTGAAAATGGTAAGTAAAACTGAGTAATCTGGAAGGCTTTTACCTGATAAATTCTGTCTTGCAAATGACCTACAGACATACACACAGGATTAATAATCAAAACAAGAAAGGACAGTTCAGGTTGCTGTTATGTTTTGTTGTTTACTCAGACTTTACGAAGCACTGTCCTAATCTATTGCATTGCATAGAGTTAGAGTGATTGTTCTCACTTTTCATGCTCCCGTGTTTTCCTCCTGTTCAATATTAATAATTCTACGGTAGGAGAAAGGAAAAGAAAAGAAAAAAAAAAACCAAAACATTTCCATTTGTTCATGTCTAGGACCCAGCCATAAAGCTGCAGGCCAGCCAGTAGTTGATTTTCTTTTAGTATGTTATGTGTATAAATACATAAATATAGACTCACCACCTAAAGATGGTTACTAAAAGACTTCTTTAATACACATTTATGTTCTTCTTTAGTGGCAGTTTGAGGAAGATGACATTAATATCTATCAGATATTTAATTATATGATAAAGGGATTTTCATTTTAGCATGTTACAATCGCCCTTCTCTCAATACTTTTTCTGGTCCTCTTGTCCATGTAAATCCTTTCATTATGGTATCATCTCTTGCTTAGAAACCTTGAGCTGCCCATATGGCAACCACCATGTCTTGGCAGCACCTTGGACTGAGGCGATGCGGAAAGAGTTAGTACCTGACACCTGGTAGAAGTGGTGAGGTATTGACACATCTTACTTGCATGTGGTGAAAGGCCAGCTGGAAAAGAAGGCCTTGAAAATGGTTCAGTTTGCTTGAAATTTAATGTTTAAAAAAAAAAAAATCAAATCACCATCTGCCATTTGCTAATGTGTCTTTGTCGTACCAAGGCTTCAGAGCAAAGAGTGTGTTCCCTTTGACATTAACAGACCTAAAGTTGCACCTTTTTGGTTTCGATTTTCATGCTATAATGCTCTTGATGTTTTATGTTTTATAGTTGTGTAACTGGTTAGAGTTTTGGACTGCAGTTCTGATGCCACTTTAGTTTCATCCCACGTCATTTCCCAGCTGTGCCAGCCATGTAGGCAGAGCTGGGCATTTATACTTAAGAGTGATTCAAGGGACAGGTGTACTTTGGTTTTGTGCCTTCTTGTTTGATTTGAAAACGTGGTAGCAAATGAGGCTACAAGTAAAAGTCTTCCCCAGACTAAAAGCGTTTACCCGGACATGTCAGGAATGTTGCAAAACCCAGGTGCTGATTCAGATATCAGAAATTACAATGTGTCAATTGCACTGAAGAATGAAACAAATTACATGATAAAAACCTGTGAACGGTAAACAAGTATGTACAAATAAACTCTTAGGAGGCAGCTAAAAAACCAAAAAAGGGGAAAACTAAATGTATTCAATGTTTCCAATCTTTTGGTTTGCCCAGCTCTGCTTATGAACAACTGAAATGATCCCCAAGATCTGTTCTGTGTATGCCAGATGAGGGTGCATAGCATAACGCTGTTTATATAGCATAACACTGTGCATGAAGAGTCAAGAGCAGTCATAGCCAGCATTTCCATCTCTTCCATGGCTAAGAAAAACATCCTGTCTAGGTTGCCACCAATGATATATACCCCTGTTGGCAGACCACAGGTCTGAGATGCTTCCTGACATGTGCTCTAACCACAACAGCTTCCAGCTCTTCTGTAAAACCAGAATGTCAATTGCCTTTGCAGGGGAAAACTTGCTGTTCCATCTGTGGAGCAGAGGCCGAGCATCTGGGGAGAAAGTCCACCCAAGTTTGCTACAAAACCCAACAGAGTTGTTGTGCGTGAAGGCCAAACTGGCAAATTCTCGTGTAAAATAACAGGACGACCTCAGCCTCAAGTAACTTGGTTTAAGGTATGATTTCCCCAAAAGTTTGTGTTTTCTTTCTTTTATTAAATTTTGTGAGTTGAAAGGATGAAATGCACATTGAAGTCTTAATTTCCATTGTGCTTGTTGGGCACACACAAGATCTTCAACACATTTTTTTGTTTGTAAGGAGAGAGCTTTCAGGTGATAATTAGGTATTATACTGATTAGGTAATTTTTATGGAAACTGCAGTATTTTAGAGAATTACAGTTACTTACTTTGATTTGGAAGACCAAATGTATGACTGCCCTGGTGGCATCCTGCTCCCCTCCACCCTTCAACAGACAAATGCCTTATATTATAGTGAACAGAAAAAAACTCAATTGTTATCAGTGCTTCTATTTTCTCTTGATATCTCCAGGTTGGGTGGGGAAAGAAACAAAAGAAAACAAACAAGCAAACAAACAAACAACAAAAAAAACCAAACAACCAAAAAAAAAAACACCTCAGAAAATTTCTCAGAGGACAGGGAAATGCTTCCAAGTCATTGTCTGCTTTATTCCAGGCTTATCCTTGTCTGGAATACAAGGATGTCAGGGTACATCCCCAAACATAGGCAGCCTCTTGCAGTAAAAGTGCTCACTGATGTCTCCTTCAGCTGGTGGCTCCATCTGGAGTCTGCCTCTCCTTCCAGCTGCTGTCTGTTCTGTGGGACCTGCTGGCTCTCTGGGGCTCTGCAGTGCAGCTGCTCCACCACAGCCTGGTTCCAGTCCCACCAGGCTGCCTCAGGTTTTCCAGACATGCAGCTCCAGGCGAAACAGGATTTGTCACTCAATTCTCTTTGTTCAGGGCTGTGGTAAATGGGAAGTAGGGACTACCAATCCAGCAGTTTGGATCTACACTTTGGTACTTCTCCATACTTTCTTTTGCAGTTTGCTGGAGATTATATGAAACATTTTGCTATAGATTTTCACCTTCTATATCATGGAAATTAATTTACATATCTGCTGGACCACATCTGGCTACTGTAGAACAAATAGATAACTACCTTCCTTACAGCATGGAAGCTTTATCAACAAGTAAAATAGCACTTCTCAGAATGCATTTTTAAGCCTGTTTGTAAATATCTGACTCTGCTTATTATTTTCTTTATCATTTTCTTACTTATTAAGTTGCAATGAACAGAAGCTTCTGTATTATCACCAATCCCCAGATGTGAACTAGCTTTTTAAATTCTGTTGGGACCTAAAGCACACAGATAGCAGTAAATTGACAGACTTCAAGAATGACAGTGTCTGTAAACACTGTGATGTTTCTCAAATGTTTACTGCACGAGTAAAATTGTAGATTTGTAGTCTTTCCCAGTCCTAATCTTAGGATGGGAGAAACTGTGGTGTCTGATAGCAAGGCACTCATTCTTAAGGGCTGATGCTGAAGCAAAAGCACTGATTTTCTCACAGATAAGGTATTGTTCAATTGCTTTGTAGAATTTAAAGGCAAAGATTGTAATTCTGATCATCTACTGTGTGTAACAGAGAGCACAGAACTACACACATTTCTTCCAGCCTCAAAGCCATATCTTTGGATTTAATTCCAGTGTAGCTTTTGAGGGATAGAGAGCTACTCTCCAGATTGGAAAATTTTGCTTAAAACCATTTGACTCCCTGGAACAAACAGGAACATAAAACTGGTTTGAGCCGACATACAATGAAAATAATTTTTTCTAGGAATCTGGGTATAATAAACAGGGAAAGGCAAAAACCAAACTGAGATGAGTAGGTCGCTAAATAGAGGAAAAAGGAAGCCTTCTGAAGACATGAATTACAGAATTTTGGGCACAATTTATTGTTTTGTTTATACCGTATGAGTATTATTCGCAGAAGGAATTTGACTAAAGGATGGGAGAAAGGCATTTTGACCTAATGTTTTACTAAAAAATTCTTGCTCCACTTCTCATAACAATAGCTAGTGTCTCATGGTGCCTTGTGATATTTACAGGGTGATACTCAGTTACAGCAAAATGAGCGTTTCAACATGTATGAGAGAACAGGCATCCAGTTCTTGGAGATCCAAAATGTTCAGCTTGCTGATTCAGGAGTTTACACGTGCGCCGTGGTGAACAGCGCTGGGAGGGCGTCTGTGTCTGCAGAGCTCACCGTTCAAGGTACAGCAAAGCGTTTGCAGGAGGGAGAAAAGGGAGCCACAGGCATTCTGTTAAAATGTCTCTGGTTGTGTTCTCTATATTTACAAGAAACATTCACTTCTTCCCATTATCTTCTTCTCTCTGTCTCCCCCTCTGTTCATTAAATGATGCTGTGATAGCTTGGAGCATGCTTCAGCTGCAAACATTGTGTTGGTTCAATGGGAAAAAAGGGCAATCCAAGGGCTTTGTAACAGATTCCTTTAAAAACATCTTTTCACTTTTACTGTGACTTTGACTTCTACGTTTTAAACATATATTTGATTTTGAGCAAATGGAACCTTGCAATTGTTATTATAATCAGTAATTAATTTTGTATTTGTTGAGTACTAGCACCAGATGCACATTTATACCACCTCCCTTATGGGAGGCAAAATTCTATCTATACTTGTAGATCTAGGAAAGTAAAGTAAAAGAGCATAATTCTAAATTATGAGAGAGAAAAAAGCACATCTTAATAAGATTAAAATTCAGTCTTCTCAGCTCCCAACCCTGCCTATTTCACTGCTTGTTAAGGAAACAAATATCTTTGCATAAGTAGAATGTTCTATTTCATACATGCATTATCATATACAGCTCATTTTGCAGTTTGATGCTTCTTAGGGTGCCCTTTGCATCAGCCTCAGAATCACAGCCTTCAGCAAGCACACTAAAGAGGAAGTTCATCAGTCAGTGGGTAAGCAGTCACTGGACCCAGTTAGATAATTAAATCCACAGCGGCTGGCTTCAACCGCAATTGTGAGGTCAATGCACATATGCACCCAACAGTGAGTTTTTGTTGCAAGACTTTTAATTTCACATCAATGCTGTCACTCTGTAAGGTACCAAGAATAAAAACAAGTGGATGTACATTTGGAATGCTCAGAACCACAGCTAACCTTTCTACAAATTAAAGCTTTACTTTTTATCTGTAAGTTCCAATCTGATGAAGCCATTGCAGAAGAAGCTTCTACAGTTTGCCTGTTCAACAGAGGTTGTACAGAAAGGCCTGCTTCTTTCAATAAGCCTTTTATCTAAACATAAAACTCGATCCCTAATTGCTCTCCCTGAAGTGGTGAGCTTTCTGTTCTGTAATGGCTACATCTGCCTTAAGAGATGATGCAGAACTGGGGTCACAAAGTCAGTTGTGGTATATGTTTGCTTCAGATGCTGCCCACATCTCTGAATAATCCATTCTTTCTTGGATTAGTGCAGGTCGGTAAAAAGGGCACTCTTTTGCAATGCTCTTGATTAACTGGATGATCCCACTTACCTAACCACAATATATAATACCTAATTCTTTCATTATCAATTAAGTCAGGTTGTCAGAGTTGCTGCAAGATGTTAGCAGACGGTCAAGTGGCTCAGAAGTACTACATGTTCTTTCAACGGCATGTAATCTCATATTTAGGTATTTTCCTCCAATAGCTATATTTTTCCCCAGAGTGGAAGGTGAAGAGGGAAGAGGAAATATTCTTTTAATAGACAGGGTTGCATGGTATTGTCTTGTCTGCAACCAGTAGTTAGGAAGTTTCTTTTTCTGCATTTATCTAGTCTTTCCAGTTTTAACTTCCATATTTCTGTTACTGTTTGATGGGTTTATTCAAATGAGGTCAATGGGGTTTTTTCCCTCTCTCACTTCAACTTTTCTTTTTTGTGTAAATAGATTCTTTTGGTCACTTGAATGGCATGGCATGTCCGAGAATTTAGACATGGATTTTTGCTTGCAAAACACAGTGGAAATCAGGATATCATCCATCACATGATTTAGTCTTTTCCCTGAGGCAGAGACTCTAAAAGCATTTTTATGAAGTACTTGCTGGTGATTTGAACAATTTGTTATTTTCCAAATTTAATACTACATGTCTTTCTACTGTAGTTTCTAGTCTCACAGCTGACAGCAGCACAGGTGCAGTTTTGACCTGACCAGGAGAAAACAAATTGCATCCTGAAATTTTATTAAGTGGTAATGGAGAGATGTAGTTGGTATCTGACCTAGAATGGTATTTCTCTCCTCACAACTATTTATTATCTCATGCTGTCCTCCAGAGAAAGAAACACTGCCAAGGTTTTTGAGAATTCATGGAGGATTACAAATGAGGAGCCTGATTGTGGGTTAACGTGTGCTCAGTTTTATCAATTCAGCTGATGAGGCACCTTGGCAAATCAATATAGCTCAGCTGTGTTGCTAGATTTCCTGGTGGCGTTGCAAAGTGAAGAAGTGCAATGCATTAGCTTTTGTTTTATTCATGTTAATCATGATAATTATTGCTACACAGCAAATGTGTTGGTGAACGTTTTCTGGTGGGTGGAGGTTTTGGGAGGTTTTACTCTTGTTGACTTGGTTCTGTGTTTTAGCCAGAGGACAGCTGCTGTTTCACTGAGAGCAAGCTCAGGTGTAGGACTGATTCATGGTTTGTTGTTCTCGACTTCTACAAACTCTGTGGAATTATCATAAGATTTGATAAGCTGCTTCCTAGTTGGAATATCTTGCATACTTCTCTCCC
The DNA here is from genome assembly GCA_013400315.1 of Bombycilla garrulus. NCBI lineage: Eukaryota > Metazoa > Chordata > Aves > Passeriformes > Bombycillidae > Bombycilla > Bombycilla garrulus. The sequence continues at coordinate 2,110,866 of VXBU01012407.1, read as the reverse complement.
CCAACATAGAGCTTTTGAGGGTCCCTGAACCTTTAGTTCTGCAGGGTTGAAAGAACATGGTGCAGCAGTGGTCTCAAAATGGACCAAGATCTCTCTTTTTGTTTCAGCTGAGCAGCTTCCTGTTGTCCATATCAATTTCAGGTGTGATGATAGTCAATCTTGCCTTCAATGCATTTAAAATTTGAAGAGTAAAGGTTCTTAAGTGTATTTTTTGCTTAAAATCTTTCAAATTTTTGAATTATGCACAGTATTGTGTGTGTAATTTACCTATTTCTTCTTTTATATTTCAGGTCCAGATAAGACCGACACATACACTCAGCCACTTTGGTATGTTTTTAATGGAGTACTTTCTCTGACTATTTAATTGCAGTGCACTGATTTTGACATTTACTGCATGTGCTTTCTAAACAAAGTGATAAATTTTGGGGGATCAGTCTGTACTTGGAAGTCAGAAAATGTTTGCTTGGATTAAGATTCTCTCAGCTGTCCTGGTAGACTTGTAGGAAATAGTTGGTGAAACTGGTGCAACATTATGAAGTATAGAGTTCTGGTTTGGTTCAGGAAAGCAAAATTTAAAAAAACAAAACAGGCTATGTGAGTAGAAATTGCACACTGTACCAGAAGGTCAAACTTCATTTCTGGAGTTAACAATGTGAGTGCACCTTGTCAGTACTGAGCTGGTTGTTCTTTCCTGTCATAAACTAAACATGGTATGGCCATGGTCTTTGCTGTTGTCTGAAAACACATACAAAAGTAGGGGTAAAATAACAAGAAAGAAAAAAAATAATATTTAGGCCTTTATCAAGATTTTTAAAATTAAATTACTATAATATTTTTAAATGATTTTATAAAATTACTTCTCTTCATGAATGGAAAATGCAGGAATGAAAAGTTCAAGACTGTCTGTGTAAGACACTTTGATGAAGACTAGTTGCTTTGTAGTCATTGGGATGTTTAATCTGTTCTCACATGCCCTGAATGAGATTTCTAAATGGCATTCTCACACTGTCCTAACTGCAAAGTAGAATTGAAAATGCTGTGCTATTTTGTTTTTGAAATCTATGTGATTTTTAGGAACATACTTGAAAGCAAGTTTAGTGTAAATTAAACTGTGCTGCATTGGAGGCAGAACTCCCCATGCATGTGGTTTTCCAGAGTAGTTCTGCATCCTCCATAATTTATTTATTTACACACATACAGAAAAAAAGATGTTTTGTAAAATAAAATAGTCTTACAGTTTTGACTGCAAATCTCAAATGTACATCCAGCTCTGGCTGAAGAAAGTACCCCAGTAAATACCCCAAGTCTCCCTGAGAGATTAAGTTAATGGCACCAAATGTAGCAAAACAGAGCTGAGCTGGAAATTACTGCCCTTATTTGAGATGTGTTCAATTCTGCCTTGGAAGTGCCAATTCTGCCTGTTTTGTGGCAGTTGAGACAGACACAGTGCTCTACAGGTAATAGCTTAGGAATCAAGGCAGTCACCTTTAATGAAGGAGGCTTAGATTCAAGTCCCCAGTTAGTCAGCTACTCTTGTGCCTCCAGAGTACTGAGCAGCAGGTACATCATAATTCCGAGAAACTCTTCCTAATAAATCCATGGCTGATATTGTTACGTCCAGTCAAGTTTTTAATGTGCCAACACCCCTTCTTCCTCCCCTAGACTTTGGTCAAGTTTCCTATCAGTCCTGTTTTGAAAATACCTGAATGAAAAGACACCATAGTTAGAAATAGCAAAGTCACTTCACAATTTACTTTTTCATTTCCCTTTAGGGAATTATTTTATGTGATATTTTGAGCTGTATTGTGCATGACCTCAATTTCTTAAAGCATCAAGTAGTGTTACATCATGATCATTCAGATCTCATGTAATTGCTTCCCATCTAAAGCAGTATATGCAAGGTTAATGTCTGACTCACAGAACGTGTTAGAACTTTAGCAGTGGACTTATATCCAGAAATTCCTGAGTTGAGATAGTGTCTGAGCCCTGATTTTATTTTATGAAGCTTTTCACTTCAGCTCTTTGACCCATCTTCTTGCTCTGTGTGAAAGAATCTCAAGGGTAATCAGTTCACCTTCTTGCTAAGGGCTTATATATTTATATCATAACTGATAATAACAATGAGTCTTTATACAGTGTCATGTATCTCCAAACTTCTCATTTTCCTTCAGTGTGCCATCAAAACCAACCACACTTGCCGTTAAAGCTGTTGAAAATTCAGAATTCAAACAGGCAACCAGCAATGGGATTGCTAAAGAGCTGAAATCCAGCAGCACAGAACTCGTGGTTGAAACCAAAGACAGAGTGCCAGCAAAGAAAGAGTCCTTGTACATCACCAGAGAAGCCAAAGAAAGTGAGCAAAGACAGCACCAAGAAACCAACACAGAACATAAAGAAGGAAAAAAGGGACCTCAGGTCTTACAGAAAACTTCAAGCATCATCACACTACAATCTGTCAAACTGCAGCCAGAACCAAAGGCAGAGTCCCAGGCTCCTTCCATCAGACAGTGTGAAAACAGGAAAAGGGGTGTGCAGCTCCTGATGTCAGCTCAACAAACTCCACCTCTGACAGGGCACGTCAGTCCCAGGACTAGAGAAGCAGAAAACAGGTCTGGAGCACGGGGGGCTGTAATGGAGGAGAAGAGAGAGCTCCTGGGAATTCCCCCTCAGTTTGAGATCCATCCACAGAGCCTGGAAGCTTCAGAAGGCCACGAGATTAAATTCAAGAGCAAAGGTAAAGGGATGAAAATTATTGGAGCCCCTGTGTTTAGTCAGAAAGGGGTTCCCTTTCTATGTGTAGAAGTGGAAAACAATTCCTGCTTCTTTGAATGTTTTTCTCCTCCTACATCCTTTTGGAAACAGGTGCACAATCCAATGCTGTTTCCTCAGCACTCACTGAAATTTTCAAACCATCCTATGCCATAGTGTCCATCTCCTCTCTCACCTGGGTTTCCCCAGATGTAACCAATGCTGCTCCTTCTAGGAGGTAGTTTTAGGCTCTCTTATATGAGGGTGCAAGAGAAAAAATGGATGGTAACTTTCCAGAACTGTAATTAGTGGCACTGCCCTTGAGCCAAAAAAATATCAGAGGAGAAAATACAATCAGTCACTGCATGTCCCTAGTGGCATCTATTTTTGGTCTTATTTGGTCAGCCTGATGTGAGTGCTTCCTAACAGCTGAAATGATAACGTGAGAATTAAAAGGGAGTTCAGAGTTTGCTCCACAGAATTTGAATGAGTTTTAACCTCTTTGTCTGTGACTCTTTGAAGAACAGCTTTCAGCCAGAAGCTTTTTTTCAGATACGGTTTTACATGTTACCAAGTATATGTTATTTTAAGAGATGGACTGGCCAAGAAGTTTTGGAAGATCAGAAATATCAAACTTTCTGACCAGTTTTGTGTATTGCCCATTAAGGTTTATATAATTAGGTATATGTAAAGTAAATAATGCTAAATAGATATATAAGAAATAATACTAATTTTGAATACCTGATTGTTTAGTTTCAGGGAAGCCAAAACCAGATGTGGAGTGGTTCAAAGAAGGCCGACCTATTAAAGCTGGAGAAGATGTCCAAATATATGAGGAAGATGGAATTCATTGCCTATGGATAAAGAAAGCCCACTTGAGGGATAGTGGATCTTACAGCTGTACAGCTGTCAACTCCAAGGGCCAGACTTCCACCAGCTGGTTGTTAACTGTCAGAAGTAAGTAAGTTCTTGTGAGCCCGTCTGCACTTTGGAAACTGTGACTGGGCTTTTTTTAAGCTGTCAGAGGGTGATTACTACATAATTTTTATTTGACTTCTCAGTGCAAGTTAATTCTGATTCCTACCTCTGTGAATAAAGTAGTGTGTGATAGCTGGCAAGCCATTTTCTGCATCACTTTCCCTTCTGACATATTGTGGCTTTGGTTGTTCGCATAGCTAAAACCATCTCAATATGTTTTGTATGCAGGGAGGCCTATTCTCTACTCAGGTTTCCTATTAATGCTTGTATTTAATACAGGCTGTCAGTGGGTTTGTTGTTGTTGTTGTTCTGCATTTCATTATTTTTGAAGTAGCTTAGCATTTGTACATGCCAGATTTGAAATGTTTTTTTGAATACAAAGCAATTCTGTGCAGTAAAGTGAGTAAGAAGAAAAGGGAAGAAATGAGAAATGTGATTTGCTAAATTCAAGAACATATCCCAGTGACAAATTATTTTAAGCTTGCAGGGAGTGTCTTACTGGTCTGGTTGAAATTTTTGTTGGGTCTAGAAAATCCTCAGTTCTAATGTTTTCACCTGGTTTTAAGTTTTGTTTTGGATCTATGTTCATGTATTTTTTCTCCATTTGCTGTGCCTGAAGTTAAACCAGGATACCCAAGATAAAATCTTTTCATAAGAGACCTACAAACTGCATCCCTAAGTCACACTGTTTCTCACTGGGAGAGGGACTGGGAGAAGACAGACAAGAGGAGAGAATGATTCATCCTCTTCTTTGTGCTGAGCTCTCTGCTAATATGCTGCATACACTTCTGGTGACCAGCTGCAAATTGTGGATTCTGGCATAGAAAATCACCACCTAAAACAGAGCTCGAGGCTCGTCAGTGCCTGCCTTGAAGATGAGAGAAGAATTCCCTTTATTGCAGTCCACTGCTGAAAATTATTTCTATCCCCGAATAAAACATTTCACCATGGTTCACCCAGCAATGGCATCTAAGCACACTTAGAAAAAGGCTCTAAGTGGTAAAGCTAATTTCATAGATTTCATTTAAAGGAATTGTTTTTGTTTTGGTTTTCAAGGGCCTAAAGTTGAAGAGGTTGCTCCGTGCTTTTCCAGCATCTTGAAAGGATGCACTGTGAGCGAAGGGCAAGACTTTGTGCTGCAGTGCTGCGTGGGAGGGGTCCCCGTGCCCCACATCACATGGCTTCTCAATGGTAAGGAGTCTCCTGCTCTGCAACACCTGCATGAACGCACTGACACCCCAAAGCGCGCTAAATCACCCTAAAACAACACGCTGGGACACCGGGGGAAAACCCTTTACGAGAGCATCGGGCGCACGAAAGGCGCTGTGTGCGGGGTCTGTGTTGTCGCAGCTCTGCGACATCTCCAGCAGAGTGCGCTGGTGACACGGCTGTGCCAGGTGAGTGACCCCCCGGGCTGTGTGACACGGCTGTGCCAGGTGAGTGACATGAACTGTGTGCCACGGCTCTGCCAGGTGAGGGACCCGGGCTGTGTGACACGGCTGTGCCAGGTGAGTGACCCGGGCTGTATGACACGGCTCTGCCAGGTGAGGGACCCGGGCTGTGTGACACGGCTGTGCCAGGTGAGTGACGTGAACTGTGACACACGGCTGTGCCAGGTGAGTGACGTGAACTGTGTCACACAGCTGGGGCAGGTGAGTGACCCGAGCTGTCTCCCACGGCTGTGCTGCTGCTGGTGACATCCCTGTGCCCAGCCTAGCACTGCTCGTGCAAAGCAGTGAACCCACCCCCAAGGTGCACAGTTCCAGCTGTACAATTCAAACAACCTTAGGGTGGATGTAGGAAAGCAAGAGGTCATTTAAACATCATTCATTTTTAAATACGTGTGTTTACGCTTTTCAGTCTGAGTGCAGTATTTCACTCTTTAAGGTAGGGAGGAGACCAGTGCCTGATGCCACCCTGCCACCAGCTGGGCAGGTCATAATTGGTGTTAGCAGTTCTGACCCCAAGATTTTGAAATCAAAGCTCTTCTGGTTGCTTCTCAACTAGAATATGTTCCTTGAGGTTCTAACGTTTGCCTGAAGATGACTAAAAAAAAGGCAAAACATTTTTTACTTTTATCGGAGTGTATAATCTCCTGCCCTGCACTGGTTACACAGGTGAACAGTCAAGTTTCCTTAACTTCCTCCTAATATCAGAGTTGGACCCAAACACCAGTGGTTTGCTTCGATTCCAAATGATTTCAGTGATCTAGGCAGTACATGTTTTGGCTGAGGACTCTCTTCATTTAGACCCATGTCTGTAAAACACTAGAAAAATTTATTCAGCTTAATTCTTGAACACCTCTTTTACTCCTGAAGTGCAACTGATTTTTTTTTCAGACTCTCCCAGGCTGTCTACATGTGTGTGTGATTATAAATAAAGAGTAGTATACTTTGCCATAAAAGTGTTTGTTCCAAGATGATTTTAAAATTATTTATTTGCACATGATCTCTGTTTTCCTTTAGCTATTCAGAGTAAATGGACTTACTGAAAAAGGTGGCAGGGCAAATGAGCCAAGACCTTGAGATTGGTGTGTTCCCACAGCCTGAGCTGTTCTCTGTTCCCCTTTCCAGCAACTCCATGTCTAGAATAGAAAGGCCAGTGCTTTATTTACAACACAAAACATGTGAGTAAAGGTTCTGACACTCTCCCATTGGACATAATTTGTTTCTCTGTCTGAAGGCTATGCTGAAGTTCCCGCTTTGCAGATGTGAGTAGGATCTTTGTACAGCTGTGCAAGAATTGTCTTGCAGTTCAGGAATGAGTAATTTGATGTTCATATTCCAAGGTACCCTTGCTCCCAGTGTTCTCTTAGACATTGACCAAGTTAGTTATGCTCAGTTATCTTCACATACAGAGCATCTTCCTGTCTCAGATGCCTGACTTGGAGTTAATTTTCAAATGTCTTACAGCTCATCAGGCACAGATGTATGGTCTCCATTTATGTAGCCATGTTCTAATCAGAACACTATTGTCTCCTGAAAAACAAAGCCTAGAGACAGATAAGCCACATGTTTCTGTGATGCACTGTGCCCCTCTGCCTTTTTTCAGGTCATTTATTTTATACTGACATTTCTTCTCACTGAATTCATATCTGTGCCCCTGTTCAGGTATGATCATGTTTACATTGCATCCAAGCTTCTAACTGCAATTGGCTCAATATCAAAATTTAGATTTTTTTTTTTTTCAGTTAGCTGGATTTCAAACCATTAGGGTTCTGTAAGTAAGAGTCAGTGCATTAACTCTGCTCTTAAATCAAAAGATGAGTCTATGTAACAGAAGCACAAGAAACTCTCATAATAATAAAAATCAGACACATCATATATTACTCTGAAGACACAAGCACATGACTTTCATTCCAGGCTGCTGAAACATATCACTGTAGTTTAATGCTTTTCTGTCTTGCATAGGATTGTGAGACATAACTGTTTATATACAATTTTGATACAAATGTGAAAGGATTATAAAGTTGTTTAATGTTAATATTTTCATGTATACTCTAGGGTTATTATTTTACTTAACTTATCAAATTGGCTGTTGTGATATCCACTTGAATGCAAACATTTCCTTCCTGTCTACCACCTAGGTAGATACTACAAACTCCTCATATTTATATCCCTGATCAAATGAAGGAGAAAGTTGTGAAATATTACTCTAAGCAGACATAACAGTGCTTTTGGCAAAATAACATGGTCGAGTCTTTCATCAACTGGCCGCAGAAAGAAAATAGTATATTCACAATATATAATGGAGGCAGGCAGACCAATTCAGTTTTAAAAACAGGTGTATTAGAGACAATCTGCTCTCCATGTCTGGAATATAAAGCTTTTTATATTCACAATTGAACTCTGTTAGGACAGAGGAAAAAGCAGTATGCTGTGAGCAATCCCACTACTGTTCAAAATACAGAACTTTTGCAGAACTCCACAGGAAAAAAAAAACACATGGAACAGCAAAGTTCACTAGAAAATATCAAATGCAGATTGTCTTCCAAGCATGACAACGATTACAAACCAGAATTAATTTGAGCAGAATAGTGAAGAAAGAATTTATATCTTGGTGGTATAATGAATGTGAGGACCAAGTTATTGATCATAAGAAACATGAACAGAGGGCTACTTTTGACAAAAAAAAAATAAAAATAAAAAGGAAGGCAGCAGAACTTGCTCCCTTCTAGGCTGGCCATCCCTTGGGACTGAACAGGCTGCAGGGTGTCCAGTTTGCCTTCACCCGTCTGCAAGGAATCCACTCCACCTGGGAACTGAAAGCCTTGCAACAACTTCTTGTACAATGCTACATCCAAGTACTACTTTAGACACTGAGAATATTTACCAGCTGTGACTGCATACCGATTCAAAACATTTTCCAGGCATTATACAGGTTGACCTCTCCTTCAGGTCAAGTAAGACAAAAAATAGATGATGCATTGTCTGTAATTACTTACCATCTGTAAGGATGAGTAGTTTTTCCATATTCATAGAGACTGCACAAATAAGAGCTACCTGACTGAACTGTGAATTTCATCTGAGCTGTTACTCTTCTTTGCAAATCTGCCGTTAAAACTTTCTTTTCAATTTTTTCAAGATGGTTCTTTTCTCCTTTTGTTCTCTCTCTACATTGTTTTTAAGTTACTTTCTGAATTTTCACTGATTTACTGGCAACTTCCCTGAAAGTAAAATTCTTGTTTTTAAGTTCTGACCTCACCAAAGCCTTAACTTTTTGTGTGTGCTCTCGGTGCCAATACTTCAGTGTGTAAATCCAGTTTACTTTATCTTTTCTAAATACTTTCTACCTAACTTCTTTTTCAATTGCAGGAATAAAGAGTGTATGACTCTTTTGAGTAACTTTTTATTCATATTACTTTCTGTGTGGGTTTTCTTTCTCCCAAAGTTTAATTGAACCTCTTTCTGCTAAAGTTAAGAACAATATGACCATGACTTTAGCATAACAATTCTCTGAGTAGTGTTTGGTTTTAGGATAGCTTTGTGATTTGTCCAGAAAGCTTTTAATAAATGGGCCAGGGGAAAATTTCCTTTCTTCAGGCATAACATGCCAGCAGAAAGGTATTTTTTGTTATTGTTCCTGATGCCAAGCTGTCCTGGAGGTTTTACTGTTCTGCCTCTGCAGAAGGGAACGTTTCACTACTGGGAGAGCTGTTTTTATTACATCAAAATATAAGTACTGTGGACATAACTTAGACTGTTGCTGCAGGTTATTCCTAAGGGCTGATATGCTTGTGTTCTTTTTCTGGAGTCTAATGGAAAGGCTGTTCTGTAAGTGAATTCACCTTTTTTTGAATAATGCTAAAAAATAACCAGTTTTGTTGGGAGCTGAAGTGAACAAGAACCCTGACAAAATTTGAGGAGATGGTAAAGGAGCCCACATTTTGCTTTTCCATGCAGATCACTTACCCTGTTCATCTGGTTACCTACAACAGAAATATAAAGGCACTGTTCTGCTTTTCATGATGCAGCTTTTATCCCAGGTGTGTTTCTGATATGGCATCATAGCATAATTCATCATCACTAACAGTTTCAATGTCAGAATGCCAGGCAGGGACCCTGTCAGGTTAGACATTCTGCAGTTGGACTAGGAAGGCAGTCCAGTGCCCCTTGTCCTCTAACAGAGAGCTTTGTCTGCTTGGCCTTTAGCTCTACCTGTACATGTTTGAATGTGGTGCTATTCCCACATGCAGAAATGCTGAGGTTTAATGTAATAGTTCCAACAGTCTGTGTGTGACTGAGTGAAAATGAGCTCAGAGGAGCCAATAATAAGAATATGTGACTTGTGACAAAGGCTGGAGAGATTTAATTCTAAAATTCTTCTGGGCAGTTGATAAAATAGTCACCCTAATTTTTCATGCAATAGAAAATTTGCTAACTTAACAGATAGCTTATAAGCCAAGGATGAAGATCATCTACCACATTTTATAATATATGCAAGTATTGGATGATGCTGATTTTGGCCCATGTTTGTATTTCAGAATGAAACTTTGTATTCATTTAGATAGTGCACAGATAATAACTGGCTTCTGAGTTGGTTTCCTTTGAAAATCAGAGATGAGAGAAAAATCTGTCCCATCATTTAATTTAACTGGTTCTTAAAAACCCCAAAGCTGTGTCCTTTAAAATTATTTTGGCAATGAAATAAATTTTGATCTTTTTTGACCCCAAACTCCCAGGCAACAGACATCTTCAGATCAGTCCTGCACAATTTCTCTGCTATTTCATCCTCTTCTCTTAGATGACTGTGATTTCTATTTCCAGCATGATGTTTATGCACAGGTATAAGGCTGTGTTAAGTATTGCATGCCCTGGGAAAGCAACCAAAGATGAGTCAGTAGTGGAAACTATTTAATATTGGGACAACAGATTGCAGAAGCACTTCAGAAAATAAGGCTGAGACTGAAGGTGGTTCCTGAAGCAAGAGCAAGACAACTTTAAGCCACCTATACTAATATTTAGGCATATCAAAGCAGTCCAAGGAATGAGTTTCTTAAAATGAACTTCTTTAATAGTCCCATCACCACAGATGAGACTGCACCCTTCTGTTACTGGCCATACTGTAGCATAGGTTGCCTGCTTCTGTAAATCAGCTTCTTGGCTCCAGTGCAGATTTTACTGTCTCTCTTGGAATGTTTTCCATTTCCAAAGTATCCCTTGGAGGACTTCAGTTGCTTCTCTGTGCCCAACAGATTTTGCACACCTAGCTTCATCTGCATTTTATCTAGTTTCAGGCAAATTACAAGATGGAGACCATGTCTGAAACAAACACACATTTCTTGTCTTATCCACCTCAAAGAGAATAGAAAATGAACTTCTGTCCTTTTGCTGCTACTCAAGGTAGCAGGCAGTGAATCTGGTGGTGACAACCTTGCTGTGCTTTGTGCTTGGGATGCTGCTGGTTGTCACTAGAGAGCAGTGGCTGTGCACAGAGTGGGATTTGGCTCTGCACTTCCGTAGGCTGGGTGGTGTTAGGCATACCAATTTCACTGAGAACTAAAGTGCTTTTGAAATTTGTGCCTGATGTATTAAGTTAATTCTCTTCCTTTCTGTCTGCAGACCAGCCAATTCAATATGCCCATTCCACTTTTGAAGATGGTGTTGCAAAACTGACTGTCCAAGATGCCCTTCCAGAAGATGATGGAATTTATACCTGTCTGGCTGAAAACAACACAGGACAGGCATCTTGCAGTGCTCAGGTCACAGTCAGAGGTGAATATCTCAGACTATTGTAATTACTACAATTAATTACTGAAATAATATATTTTTTTAAAACAAAAATAACTTTGGATCCTTAACAGTGGTTGTAAGTGGATTCCATGTTTTTCCAATCTTTTGGCAGCTGGGTACGTCTTCTCCCCCTTGGAGATGTGTGCAACTTCAGTGCTTAAGGACTGTGTAGTGTAAAGTAATAAGCACGTTTCAGAAAAAGGTATTAGTGCTTTCACCTTTCCAAGGGCTTAGTGCACAGAGCAGTGAGGCTGTCCTGGAAAAGGTTTACCAGTGTAAGAAAGGACTGGGACTGCTGAAAAAAAACTGCACTATCACCAATATCATCCATCAGACAATGTTACAGGGAGGAGGCAGATGCTGCTCCTTTTTCCTGGAAGGCAGACGAGAAGAGGTCAATGCCAGGGACTGCAATTATGATAGCAAATGCCAATATTCTTGTTCTGTTACCAGGATTTATCAGATACAATTCTGAACAGGCATCTATCAGCTAACTGGAGACTGTATAACTCTAAATAAGTGGAATTTTGGTTGCAAAAATAACAGAAGAACATTGTAGTAAGCAATTGATGTGACCTGTTGTCTCAGAAATCTGACAGAGTGCTGATTTGACAGAATTGATTTGTTCATAAAAGCCATAATTCTGTACTAGAATCTCAACTAACACATTCTAAAAGACCAGAGTTCAAAATGAAGAGATGACAGAATTCCATGGATAAATTCAACAGTGAGGTAGTATCCATCAACATCATGATCTTTATTCTTTCAATCTCCCCTGGCAGCAGCCTTTACAGGTGTTTTGTTTCATGGCCTGGAGATCCCCTCCTGCCTCCCTCTTCACTCCCCCATCCCTCAGACTCTCCCTCCCTCTACAATCAAGCCTGTATTTGATATTTTTCACCTGCAAATGATTTTTCCCCAATGCTATAATAGTTTGTCACTGCCTGTCCAACAAACTGCTGAGTGACAGCTGCCAAGGGGACTAGTCCTTTTGTTTATGACTAAGTAATACTTGCCCTAAATTTGTACATTCAATTTAGTTGAGATCCCTGGCATCTCAAGATTTGTCTTTGTTTACCAGCGTTCTGGGCTGTTTGTTTGTAGTGCTATGCCTGCCCTTATTCTGTCTGTATGACAAGACCCAAATAAAAACAAAGGAATTCTGGTAAACCTATGAGTTAATTTCTTGATCACCAAATTGAAAATACAGTCCTCCCCTCTCCACCCTCCCCTCCTGAAAAATGGCATGAAGTAAGAAAACATCAATTTAAAATAAGCCTGAAATAAATCTGTTCTCAAAGTCATCATTTATGATTTCTCTGAAGCATCTCATCTGCATTAGCTAAGGGCCAATGAAGTGTGGTCCACCTCAAGGGAGCGGTTTTTGACCTGGGGTTTTCTGAGCCTTGACTGAGACTCAGAAACTAAAGCGACAGTCTCCTCTTACTGAGCATTTCTGAGTTATTTTAGGGCTGCCAGGCAGTGCTAACGTGGGAGCAGTAGTGAGTGAGCCTTTCCCTGGGCTGGCGGGCACTGCTGAGCTATTTCAGGCCACGTAGTCACTGCTGCACTGTGCTGGATTCCTCTTGCACTTTACACATCTGGGGCTAGAAGGCTGCATCATGGGGAGTTAGTTTCTCTCATCTGCATCCCATTCTGTTTTCTAGGAGTCATGGAGTAGGGAGGGGGAAGAATAAGAGCAGAATTAAGAACATACATAACAGGCTGTAAAACTACATGTTCAATATTTTTACAGTTTTTGCTATCCTGTCTTCTTCTTCCCTAAAACTTATGTCCCTGTTGCCATGAGGATTACAGTAACTTTCCCCAAAACTCAGATCAATGTGGATTTTTCTGCCAAAAACAGTTCTAAGTTTAAATTCTAATTTCCAAATCTCTTATCTGTTTGTGTATGTTTTTCTATCAGAAACTCAATCAAAAGCTTATTGGCATTAGAGTTCTCTGATTCTCTGAATGCTGTTACTAAGGCTTCTCTAAATGCTCGGCCTGTACAAACAGATTACAACAGAAAATAGTTGGGCAGAAAGGGAGAAAACTTTAAAAATCTTCTCCTGACCAAGCACTGATTTTTGGAATAAAGTCTGTAAAATCATTTCTGAATTGTAACCCATCTTTATCCAGGTCTCAAGATGATTTAAAGATGTCAAGTTTCCTGCAGTGCTCAGTTTGCTCATTCATTGTTAGAGAAATATTTTCCTTTTGTATGTGAGAAGTAAATCCATATTTAATCTAAGAGGGAATGGATGTTCTGTAAAAATCATCAGTATCAGACCAGTATCAGAATCCAGCTTTTCCTTAACTTGCCTCTGTGCTCCTTGGACACATCTCAGTCTAGGTCTACATTTTACTTCATATTGCCATTTTTGGCTTGGCCATTCTGCTGCAGGAAGGATCTCATGAAGGGACATATCTACTCTGATCACTGGGGAAATTTTACCTGGAGTGAATAGCCTCTCTTAACAGTAAAACTCAGTTTTACTTTTCTAAATTAAATTCAGCTCACAGATAACTCAGAAAAGTTAACAGCTAGGATACTGAGTGTCAAACTGTTCAATTCACATCTGAATTGTAGTACAAGATGATGCTGAACCTGCTGGTAGGTTACAGGTGTTATCTAGCCACATACCATGTTTTCTAATAAATTTTTGTGCATTCTTTGCCTTTTTGATGGTCTATTACTTTGTTTTTGTGAAAGGAAATTATTGTAGGAAGCATTTTAAAGGTCCTTTGCCCAATAAAGGGTTACTGTTCTAAGTGCAGTTAAATCCAAGAGTGGGATTCTTTCCAGTAGTTTCAGCATGATTTGCATTGGGCCCTGGATAATTAGCTAGGCTAATTGTGGCATAACTTTCCTTCTAAGTCATCAGTCTCAGATTCATTTATGGTTGTCTTTTTTGTCGTTATTATTAAGCAGGATAAATTCTGCCTAACACTGGGCAACCTCAGTATTATTCCTTTCTTTTGTATGGAAAACAGTGAAGGTACTTACTTAGTTGTTTGTAGAAAGCTTTAGGCACTGTGTCAAAAAAAAGTTCCCCATTTCATATGGATGAGATTCATAGAGAAATGCAATGATCTTTAAAAATTCAAATTAAATAGTCTTTTGCATATTAAAAGTGAGAAAATGCCATACTCTCTACTTAAGTAAGTGATCTGAAGGCTGAGCAAACTGGGTTAGATCCATTAGGTAGTCTGTGGAGAAACCCAGTTAATCAAGGTGAAGCTAATTTTGGCCTTGTAAAGGACTAAGTAGACAAGGCTGAACCCTGACAACTGTCTTCCCTCTGTCAGCAGTTTCTCAAAGCTGACACAGGTAGAGATGAATTACTGAGACTGAGCAGTGCTCCCTGGAATAAACAGCTTAACAAATGTCTTCACCAGGGGAATTATTCCCAGCTGAACCTCCCAGTGAATGGGGTGCCTTGGGTAAATGCCAGATCACTTGGCCTAATGCATGTAAACCTGAGAGGTGAAAAACATGGTTCAGTGGTACTCAAACTCTCAATTATAGATATTCCTGAAATGGTACCATTTGCTACTAAATGTAAAATTATTATTTTCTTACGCATTGTTTTCCACACCCACAAAAATCAAAATTTGGGAGGCTTTGGGGCTGATGCACATTTTAATTTTAAACTTTTTAAACAACATGTGCATGACTGATTTGTTCCTGTTATTGCATGTGCAAGCTATTTTATTTGGTGTTCACATTTTCATATTTCATATTACAATTTTCTTATTGTTTTATGATATGAAAATAAGTATACAAGCCATTTTTAAATGCACCAGGCATTCAGGAAGGATATCCAGGGTACATTCAGGTCACCTGAAATATATGGTGATTATATACTGATGGGGATTGCAGAGACTCAGTTTTATTTATGAATTTATGAATCAGGCTATGAATAAATTATGAAGTTATTTATTATGAATTTATTAATCATTTTTAAATCAGAGTGGTAGAATATTTTAATCAGGTTTTTTATGAATAGGAAGCTGAGGTGAGGAAAAGTTCATTGGCTCTGGATGTACATGTGTAGTGAGTTGGTGTTAACTGTTTTGCTGAGGCTGTGGCAATCAGTATAAAAGCAAGACAGATGGAGGTAAGAACTGGTATAGTTGGAAAGTGAGGCCAGCTCCCAGGAATGGTGACAGCTCCTTGGGTCTGTCTCGTTCCTGAGAGGAGCCTTCTGATACGTGGTTGTCTGTCAGTTAACCAATCATTGACAAGGGGTTACACGTCAGCTCCACCTGCAGAAAAAATGTGTCAAAAGGATATTTAATTGCCTGACATTCACCAGACCCTGAGTGTGCTACACATGATTATGAACTGCAGGGAGAGGAGGAAGAGTGTGGGCTCTGTTGTGCCAAACCACATCAATACATGCATGTGGGAAACTTCTCTTGTTTTGCAAGCAGACTCTGCATGTCAGAGGGGTGGGTGATTTCCTGGTTCAGTTTTCTCCAGGTATGGTATCAAGCTAGAGTGCTTGCTGTGGCTCTTAGGAAAATGTCCTCTGTCTTGCAGTAAATGACAAACAAAATACCTGACCCACTGCCTGCTCTTTGAGATTTCTCCAGCCTCCCTGCACTGGGCAGCAGCATCACTGATTGTTTCTCAGATGGAGCACATGAGGTGTGGGCAGTGAGAGCAGCAGGCCAGGCTGGCAGCCACAGTGTTCCTGTGGGCTCTGATGCTCTGCAGCCACACATTTTGCTGATGTTTGTTTTCTGCACACTGCTGTTTTTTGTTTCTTTCTTTCTTTTTTTAATACAGGCTTAATACTTTTTGTAAGCAAACACTATTCAGCAGATAGTGCTGCTCCTGCTTACTGGCTCTTGACCTCATTTCTCTTTCCCTGCCAGCAGTGCATTTGTCTGGACTCACATCTGTTCCCTTTTCTCCCCCACCACTTTCTGTTCATGCTTTTCCCCAGTGCAGCCTCCCCAGCACAAGTGTCTATGTTGGGAAGCCTGTAGCCCTTCCAAGCCGATTACTGTAGTCATTCATTGATCACTGGAGGAGCAGCTTAGAGCCACCTGAAAGCCTGTCACAGTCCCTGCTGTAACCAGTTTATCAGAGCAGCAAAGGGAGATGCTTTCTGAAAAACCAGTTTGTTTTGTTCCTGTCACTCTTCCATCTGGTGTGAGTGGGACCATAAGATATAACCAGGTGGAAGAAAACCTTCCAGGTAGGAATCTTTTCCTTCAGTCATGAGAGATGCTCTCTTTAGGTCATGGGTTGTTTTTCTCTCTGTCTCAGAATGACCCTTCTTAGACATTAATCGTTTAAAGGCGGTTATCACTGCAATAAGCAGACTCTCTTTGAAGAGAGAATTGAGAGGCCACAGCCCTGTTTCTCTGAGATCCATATTTCTGCTGAAGGTAAGGGAAGAACGGTGTCTTACTTGCCAACACTGATGAAGTGACAGCTTTTCAAAGTCACTGCTTATTTGAAAGAATTTTGCTTTATTTAAAGTTTAACATAAATGACTATAGATGACTTCACAAAATATGCCAGTCTAGTCCTATTAAAGGTCCAAAAGGCATTCCAGACCAGTAGCTGGATGGAACCACTTGTCTCTGTAAGAAATGGTTTCAGAGCACTAAATGAAAGGGAGAGGGGTTTTCTTACTGTATTGAAAAGTCAGAGCTCAACTGTTATGACCATCAAAAAAACTGTTGCAAAGCTTTCGAGAGTGCCCCAAAGGTCTCAGTCCAGCACTCTGTATGGTTCATCAATAGTTAGAACCCTTCTACGTTTGGGTTGTTGTTTTTTTTAAATTTCCTTCTTGCAGGACCTCAAGACCAAATGTGCAACAGAATGACAGCTAGAAACCAAAACTGGAGGGCAAAACCAAAATATATGGGAAAGCTCTTAATGATAGATGTGCCTTCAATATAAAAATGCACTCTAAAGACAGTTTCCTATTATAAATCATTTCCAGAAAAAGGGGAACCAAATTTGAATAAAAATGAGGGATGAGTGCTTGCAGAATAAGAAAAATTTAAATGTCAGAAATGTCAGAAATTGCATTAACATTTCTTATAAATGAAATTAAAAGATGCTGACAAGAGAAAAAAAAAAAGACAAGAAAGAAAAAAAATCTTACCCTTAAATCAATTGTGACACATGATCAAATACTGTGAGCATTAAATTATTATGTACCAGAATGACAGAAAATAGATTATTATTATTATAACAGTAGGGAACAGTCCTGCATTGGTCAAAGGGCAATCCAAGTCCCAGCTTGGATTGCCAAATTCTATAGTGTTTCACATTTCAGCTGAAAAGTCGAAGTCGTCAAAATGCATATAAAACCTTCACTGAATATATGCCTGTGTAATTTTGAAAGCAGGGGTATGATATTACCCCAAAGAATATTTCCAAGAGCAGCTGATGTGGATTAGCTAATGGGAACTCAAAGTCAGCCATCAGACTACCTCACAGGATTAGCTCAATTTTTTAAAACTCTCCACAAGCTGCCAAAGGGAAACATCTATCATTCCTTTGCAGCAGAGGAACAGAACAGAGGGTAGGAACCTTGTATAGCTGTGTGCTACTGGAAACACTTCTCTGCAGCTTCATTTTAATGAAGGCTTGACTGTTAGGCCACATACACAGACACTTCTTTTTCAGGGTAATGTCTTGGTTCGAAATATTTTTAATATAAATTAATCAAGAAGAGAAAACTGACCACAAGCAATGCCATACTAGAGCTATCTTATATTTTATGAACATTTTTATGAAATGCCAAACAGGTCTTGCTTTATAAGACCTTTCTGACACTAACTTATACCAGAAATAACAATGTTGTTGCATTTTTTTGTCTTTTTTTCCACTTTATATTAGTCTAACTTCAAATTTGGTTTCTTAGCTCTCAATCTGAGGCTTATTTGTCTTTGAGGGATTCTCTAACAGAATTCTTAGTACAGTATCCTTTTGGTTGCTCACCCAAGAGAGGAGCTGAACTGTTTTAATATTACTAATATTACTAATTTTGTTGCCAGTGTGGATTTTCCAGAGAAGGGAAAGGCTGAAGGGGCTGTAACTCTTTAGATCAGTGGCATCTTTGGGAACACATGTGCTTTATGCGATTGCCTGTTCTTTTTGTGCTTCCATTGCGTTTCAGCTCACGCATAGCCCATTTTTTTCTCTAATGGAACTGGTATATCTGTACATCAAAATTCCCTGCAATTAAATTAAAATCTACTTGGGCAGTCACACAAAAGTTGAGACTATACGTGTGGAGGTGAAATCCTGCCTCAGCAGAATGCGTATTTTCACTGTGGAGCTGACCTGGCTTGATCCAGCATACATGAAACACCTTTGCTGAAGTTCTCCATGTCAGACTGGTATCTAATGCTGGGGAATTCGCTAGCAGTGGGCCAGCTGAGCTGCCTTATAAATGTATTTGGTAGGTACACAGGCCTCAGGCCTTCCATGGAGTTGCTGTCTGTGACAGTGACAAAAGAGCAATTACTTGATGTAAATAACTTGCAAACAGGGTAAGTCATTAATAAGGCAGACAGTTCTGAAGGCAAAAGCAAACACCACTTTGGCTGCAGAAGGTTGCAGTGAGACTGTCAGGGAGGAATTCGGTCTGCTGACTGCAAAGTGATCTGCTGTGAACCCAGACATCTATTTTGTATCTGACCCCTGCACTCCTTATGGAGCTTTCTGGAATCCAGCAATAGTACTCATGGGAGGGTTGAAAGCTGTGCCAGGAGAAGTTCTGGCTGGACATTAGGAATCATCTGTTGAGAGGGGACAGGCTTCCTGAAGAGGTGATCAATGCCCCAAGCCTGTCAGTGTTTAAGGGGTATGTGGACAATGTCCCATACAGCAGTCTTCACCTTTTGGTCTGCTCTGAACTGGTCAGGCAGCTGGACTAGATAATCCTTGTAGACTCCGTTCAGCTGAAATAGTCTGTTCTATTCTGACTGTTCTCCCACATCATGATTCTTACTGGCACAGCCAGTGGGATTTCTGGGGTCTCAGTCATGCAGAATCTGGACTATGCTGAGTTGGGAGGGACTCATCAGGATCATCGAGCCCAGCTCCTGGCCCTGCACAGAGCACCCCGAGATTCCCCCCATGTGCCTGAGAGCCTTGTCCAAATGGCTCTTTAACTCAGACAGGCTTGGTGCTGTGACCACGTCCCTGGGGAGCCTGTTCCACTGGAACAACTCGGTTTGTTTGCAGAACAAGAGAGGTTAAAATGCTGACCTGGTGGTATCCCATATGGAGGAAAGACCCTGGAAAGGAGCAGCATACATGGAGCTGCAGGGTAGGGCTGGAAGCCTAGCCAGAGTGAAATAAATATTTCTAGACAAGATAAAGTGGAACTTGGTCTCCTTTGTATATCCCCAACCACACTGACTGGTACAGGCTTAGGGCATTGTCAGTCTTAGATTAAAAATCTTAGTTTTTCTCTCTAATGCAAGGGCAGCATACAGACTATAACTTGTCTCAGCTCTTAAATCTTACCTTCCATTTACAAAAAAAACCAAAAAAAAACCAAAAAAACCAGATTATAACTGCAAAAATAAATGGTGGGAGGTAAATGTGTAAATAACACTTCTAGGTCATTGAACACCTAGTTCTCATGACCTAAGTTTGCAAAATGGCATACTAACCTGAGATCTTTCATAAAGCAGAGATGTTCCTAGATATCTCAGGAACATAAAGGTCTGACTTTTTATGCCATTATAAATCAAGTTTTTAATTTTTGAAAAACTCACAGAAAATGTTATGCCTCA
The DNA here is from genome assembly GCA_013400315.1 of Bombycilla garrulus. Classification (NCBI taxonomy): domain Eukaryota; kingdom Metazoa; phylum Chordata; class Aves; order Passeriformes; family Bombycillidae; genus Bombycilla; species Bombycilla garrulus. The sequence continues at coordinate 2,091,124 of VXBU01012407.1, read as the reverse complement.
GGCCTGAGGCAAAGACACTACAGAAAGACAAATGTGTATGTTTGCATCAATTTTCTGCCTTATAAAATCTCTTAACTTTACAGTTGATAGTATTGTTAACTTAAGTTCTGGTACTGGCTGGATTTGTTTACACTGAAAACATTTGATTATTGAAACTCTTTTCAAGCTTGAGATCTGTGTGTGAACCTGAGTCTTGCTTTGAGAGGTTTTAGTGGAATCTGGTGCTTCTCTATCTGAGCCTGCTCACACAGAGCTTTTTGAGTTAAGCATTCTCCTCAGCTCAGCTGAGTTATTAGCCTGTGAGCCAGGATGATATTTAAACACCATAAATGGTAAATGTTGCCGAGGCAGCCCTTCCGCACGGCTCAGAGCAGGCATTAGCTGGCAGTCAACCTCATGATGCTGGCAAACAGATTCCTCCAGTATAATTAAACTTCTTGTAAGACTAAACACTGCAAGTTTTTGCAGTGTTCTGAACATAAGGCAGCAAACTCTCTGCTCTTTGCATGTCCTTGACTTGTGACCAGCTGTAACCCTGGCCTTGGCCGCTGAGTTGCTGCACTGGAGTTGCTTGCTTACTGTGTGTAAATGCAGTGCTGTAGCTGACCCAGCCTGAGCTGGAGGCTGGAGAGGCCAACCTCCAGAAGTGCCTTTGAACTCAATTGTTGTGTGATTCTGTGCAGTGCTCAGCATGATGAAGTCCTGATATTTCAACAGGAGATGTCAGCATTCTGCAGCTCACGTGAAAATGCCTTCAGTACAGCAGGGTAGGCAAATGAACAAGAAAATTTCCTAGACTAGATGATGTCCATAAACTGTTAACTGGTTTGACTACAGGCCAGGTAAAACCAAGGTCTAGTCTTTGGAAACCTTCTTAAAGTTTGCATCTTTGTATGGATATTCTTCTTCATTTCAGCAGCAAATCTGGGAATGGGAATGGCGCAGTGCAATTATTGATTCTTTTTTCCTTCACTCCAAGGATATAGATGTATCTGTGCCTTTTGCCTTAGAATATAAATAGTTGGTTGCATAATTGCAGTCAAGCTGGTACAGGTGTATTGTGCAATTGACTTGTACTAGGTTAACTGCTCAGTGCAGCATGAATTTTCCCCTTTTCTATTAGATATGCACCTTCAACTCAATAACTCACCATTGCTTATCAATATAAATATGTTTACAAATATGCTCAAGCCCTAAATCCTGATCCAGGTCAAGGCTTTACAAAATTCAAGTTTATTTTGGCTTAGACCCACAGCTAGAATTGACTCCTCTTGCAATAGCTTCCAGTCTGCAGATATGCAGAGGTTAAATTTATGTAAGGACTCTTTAAAATCTGTATTGAGACAATTCAAATAAAAGGAAAACATTTTTTATCACCCATAATTGCTAATAATACAGGTTAATAAATAATCCAAATTTTAATATAGTCCGTGTAGATAGATTATCGTACCATTGATTACACAAGTACTGGAACACAGAATAAGAGATTAGTAGAAATAGTTTTACATCAAAGGCAATATATCTTTTCACATTGCCATCTTAATATGCTGAGAATTTGTATTTTTCCTAAGAAATTGAAAGAGTTTAAGTTCTCCTTAATCTCTATGGATTTAATGCAGTAAGTGGCTTTTTAAAACATCAATTTAAATGCTTATTAGAGTGTCTTTTTAATAAAAAATGTACCCTCAGGGGTAAGGGAATGTAGTGGGAAAAGCCTATATTCCTTTTGCTTTGTAGGAAATATATGTGGATATATAAAGTACCATTTACATGCTTTGCTTACTCTTTCTGGTCTCCCAGGCTGCGTTTCCCACTGAGCTGTGCATCTTATTAATAACTTTTTCCCAACATTCATGCATATTAAAGCCTGAGGAAAGGCAAAGAACAGGAAACTTATAAGTGGGATCGCTGTGGTGGAGTTTTAAACCTATCCCCCTGTGTTACACCTTATCAAAACCCTGTTGGAATGACAGAGATCACTGTCCCCCAGAAAGGCTCCAGCTGAGCATAAACCCTGTACCAGACTCCAGCTCTGTGCAAAAATTGTTCTCTGTAGGACACCTTTCAAAATTCAGGCTCTTTGTCCATATTATCCTACTTAATTTGACCTGCATGAAACCAACAGCTGTGGTTATAAAATCCAGGCAGCTTTTGTAAGCTACAATAAAGCAAACTAGATGCAAGGTCTGAAAAGAAGTAACTGAAATACACCTGTGTTTTATCAAGCCCAGCTATGGGAGCAGTAGGTAGAGCCCTCTGATGTCCCCCTGAACTGCCTTAGCATGACTGGGGGGTGGGGAACTGAGTGCACTAGCAGAGGCTGATTGAGGAAAGGAAAGGGACAGAAAAAATTAACTGACAGAGAAATTTTTAGTAACTCTGTGTTGACTCTTACATTCTTTGTTTTCATTCTTAGAGATGAATCTACTCCTACATGAGAGCGGTAAGAATTAAGAGTGATGAGGGAGCTATTAAATGGCTACAGGCGATTAGGGAGCATTAACATAATAGAGATCAGATCTCCTCTTTTTTCACATCCAGTTGAATAAGCTTGAGGATGCATGGATACATAATGAATTCATGCCCTTATGCTAATGTCAAACAAAATTTTCCTTAGGTTCCAGGTTTCCTTTCTGGTGCCAGATGTGCAGTATTTTTATTGTCCATAGTTCTGGCAGCAGAAATGCCCTGCAGTGTTACAAAAGAGGATGGTTCAGCCAGAAGCACAGTGATTTGCAGTATCTCAGCTGGGAACTTTACCTCTGCCTTCTTCCTTTGCTACTGTCCTCCTGCTTTGGGCTCTGAAGCCACTGCTCCCTAACAGCACATGGATTTTGAACCCCAGCAGAGTTTAGGTGGTCAAAGGGACTTTGGAGGAATGAAGGAAAGCAAGCCCTAATCCTGGCCAGGACTGTCTGTGCAGTTCGCTTATTTGTGTCCTGTTTTCATATCTGCTTCCCTACTGTTTTCCTGGTGCAAGTCATGGATTTTATTCCTGATGTATGAAACTAACAAGCGCCGAGCAGTGGCCAGGGAATGTGAACTTCCATGGTTATTGCACTTTTCAAAGCCACTATTTTCAAAGAGTTTCTGGGTTTTTTTGTGTATGGTTTTCCTTTAAATATTTTACTGCCAAAATAAAGCCAAGTGTTTTCAAAAAAAAAGTAAAATCTTTTCAGCATAAATAGGAACAGGAGTTATTTACTTACTCTCAAACGATCAGCATCCCATCATTTCAGTCCAAAATCAATTTGATTGCTATTTCTCCAAACAAGACCTGTAAGGATAAAACTGAAGGATCCCTTAGGTGTATTATATGTAGAGTACTGCTATTTCATCATAAAACTGTGAAATGTTAAAGCATTCATCAAACACTGAGTCACTGCATAGTGCTATCATAAATAAACAACTAAAAGCATTTACAAGCTTCAGAAGAATTTGAAAATAGTTAACATTCAGGCTTTGTAATTTGGCCTCTGCATGATTGTATCAGTCCCTTCTGAGAAAATGCAACGATTTTAGACTAAATAACAGTATTAAAATGGACTGTGTTGTCTTGTGTAAAGCAACTGTGAGAACTAAAGCTGTCAGTAGGTAATTTTAATTTTTTCTAAGTCTAAAAGTCCATAACATCAAATTTTAAGTAAAGGAAGGAAAATTACATTAAATGAGCCCCTATAGTTTCTTAGTGAAATAGCATTTATGGGTTAGAACGAAGGTCTTTTTAATTTTTGTTGCTACATCAAGAAATATTTGATGATTTTTGTAATATTATTATTAAATTGTCGATAGAAAATGCTACTGATTAACATACACTTAAAAACAACAGTAGCATAAGATTAGAGATCCTCTTTAAAATATATATATATTTAGAGTAGGGGGAAAGCTTGTGTTTTGAAGAAAGCCTGAAGTCAGACTTATGAGCCATATATTTGCTGTATCCTTGATGACACTCATTTGTGTAAGAATACTTGTTGCTTTAGCCATGATAGCTTGTAATTGTTGAGCTCTTTTGTATGACAGATTTTTGTATCTGTTGGTAAAGAAATGTCTTCACTTCCCCTGTGCTCCAAAGAACACCAGCAATACATAGGGAGGGAGATGGTTTTGGTCCTGCCTTACAACAGGAATTGAGAAATCACATTCTTCAGGGAATAAAGGACTAAACCTCAAGGACTAAATCAAAGTGCATGTGCATTTTTATATGGTACATTTACAGGGATAGGAATGTTTTCAGAAAGCTGCTTTTCTTTTCTGTCCCAGGACTAAGCCTTGAGTTTTCAGTATTTCAGGTTTAATGATCCATCGTAATGTTCTTCTGCATGATTACGTTCATTCCCTCCAAGGAAATAGCTCTTTAGTCTCTGCAGTAACTTTTCTTGTACTCAAGCTCTATTCTCTAAAGTTTTTTACTACTCACATACCACAGACTTCTATTTCTCTGATACTCACCATCCTAAGTTTCTGTTTAGGCACAGAATTGGTCTTCATCCAGGAGATCAGCATAAACATATGCAGTGCTTAAATTTAGTGTAAGTGCTATTATTTTTTAAGATTTGTGCAGTGGTGAGGCAGGTTCTGGCCTCCTTAATTTCAGTTTGACAGCTCCCCTTACAAAGAGTGAGCACTGATCAGTAGCAGTGGTGTGTTAGTTTTCATCCTTTCAGTCCTACAGTTTGCTCTTTTTGGAGCAGATGCCTGCAGCCGAGTAAATCTTGATGTCCCTCATAGCAGTGGATCTCCTCACCACCATAGGATACATCTACCTGAGACAACTTAAAAAATTGAGGCCTAAGTTTTTTGGGTTTGTGATTCATATATGCAATTACTGTGAATTATTTGCTTGCTTCCATATAATGTTTATGCAGCTTTGTGCTAGAAGGTGTTTTTATTCCAGTACATGAATCTTTTATGTCTGCAGCACATGTTTTGGAGGAGTTGACATTGCTGAAAAATTCCTTATGGGAAATGATTCTGCTCTGCTTCTTCTGTAGTTGCTCACACATTTCTTTTTAATAAGCTGAGGCTGTTATACTGTATTGTCTTCCTTGATTATAAAAATCCATTTATTTAGACTACATGTAGAAGGCATGTGAGTCCAGCAGAGCTAAGAGCCAATTGTGAGGGATGTGAAGTGCTGCTCAGACTTAGTGCTGTTTGTACCAGGGCTTTGGGAGAATTGCTGCTAGAGCCACTATGAGCAAATTTATTTCCTGGTCACTGTTAAATTTCATGGGAGTTGGTTCCTCTCTTTTTTTTTTTACCTGTCCTTTTCTGAAGACTTGGACTTTTCTAATCAGACACTAGATATGTTTCTTTGTTGGTCTAGAGCCATATCTCCTCTTTCCCCTGCTTTCCTCTTCTTGTATATCCGCCTTCTAGATTTGCAGTGTTATCAGTTATTTCAGTAAAAAAAAGGATAATAAGAACATTTTTTAAGCATACTTTTCATTCTCTTTTTTTCCCTATGCCTCTTTCCTGTCTTACTATTTTATTGGGGTTTTTTTCTTACTCTTCCTTTCTTTGTCTTCTTTTCCTCCTTTTTTTAATTATGGGGATTTCTTCTTTCCCACACATTTTGTGAGACAAAGTTTCACTTTGAGGGACAAAGGAATTTCCTGTGAGGCATTAGAGCAGTGAAGGAGCACATGCTGATATTGCTTAGTGCAGCATTTGTTTGAAGCTGTTTCTGTGAGTAACCATTACAAAACAGGGCTACAGTGAAGCACAGGAGTTTATTTCTGTAGATGAGTTTCACTCAACTTCTTGGCTGTTTTCTGAACATCATTAGTCACTTCCAAGCAGGTTGCAGTGGGAAGCCCTAAGAGTGATCAGTGTGGCCTGGTGGTGAATCAGGCACTTCAAGAGTTGTGCTTCCACAGCACCAATCCAAAAGGGTCTCACTCAGGTCCCGTATTTCCATTCTCACATGCATCAATGTCTCCCTGCTCAGTGCCAAGAAAAGACCTGCAGCATGAGCCAGTGAGACAAGATTTTGGCTAGAAAAAACTTTGCTAGAGAAGAGGAAAAACTTCCCCTCCAGGCTGCTTCCAAATTAATGTTGAGCTCAAATTACCCCTGTACAAACTTAACTTTTTACCTCCAGGAGGTTCAGTGAGTTTTCTCAGTGATTTGCTGTCTTTTTTTTTTGCTAATCACTAATTTTATGAATTGTGTTTTTTTCTCCAGCCTGGCACTTTCCATTGCTGTAATACTATTTTGGTTGTGCTTGATATTCCTTTGAAAATTTTGAAGGTAGGGATAAGTAAAATAAAAATATTTTCGTATGTGGACAGACCGTAGAGTTGGAATTTTAACAGCAAGACGTAAGAAGTCTGAACACAAACTAAACCAANTTCTGAATGGCTGTGGCTACTGGAAACAACATTGATTTAAGAGTGAATTATTCCAAATTCCCTCAGCATTTGATTATACAACCTCAAAAGAAAAAATTNCTAATTTTATGAATTGTGTTTTTTTCTCCAGCCTGGCACTTTCCATTGCTGTAATACTATTTTGGTTGTGCTTGATATTCCTTTGAAAATTTTGAAGGTAGGGATAAGTAAAATAAAAATATTTTCGTATGTGGACAGACCGTAGAGTTGGAATTTTAACAGCAAGACGTAAGAGGTCTGAACACAAACTAAATCAAGCAAAAAGTGTATCTAAGGGACCAATAAATATTTATGACTTTTTACATTTGGTCATGAACACTGCTTGGGATTCAGAAGTGACTTTGCTCAGGTTTTTAGAGCAGGCAGGTGTAGNAGTGTTTTGTGATATGTAATCATAACCTCAGGTTTCATTCTTTCCCATCATCAATCAATTGCTGAAGTGAAGTACAGGAGAGGAGTGTGGTGAACTCAAACCTATTGGATATTGACCATCTAATAATCTAAATGGTTTGTAATTTCTTACATAGTTACAAATCCTGTGCTGCAGTGAGCTTACATTTCTAACTCATCAATCACAACAATCGCAACTTGTAGCATCCCCTAGGGCTTTCAAATTAATTTAGCAGTGAATACAGGCATTGAATTTTTGCTTACAAAGTTTTTTAGTTGCTTTGCTTTTTGTATTTTTTTCTCCTGAGCGTGTGTACTTGGGGAAAAATGAGTGTAACTTCTCAGTGATACTCTCTGATATCTGTTTACAATGATTTATGAGGATTCTCGGAAGGAGGACTGTTCCATTCCTATTTCTTGTTTTTCTGCTTGGAATACTGGCAAGGCAAAACAGCTATATTAGATGGTTTCAGTTATTTTTGCCTTCTGAGAACTGAAGCAAAACCACTGTCTCTAAATCATGTTGAGCCTAAGGTCAGTTAAAGTTTGTCATGAAAATTCCAGTAAGAGACCCCTCTTGTTCTTTTTTGACTTCACAGAAAAGAAGAGCAGCAAGAAGGCAGAGAGTGCACATGCTGCAAAGTTAAACAAGACTTTTGCACCCATTTTTCTTAAAGGCCTGACCGACCTCAAAGTAATGGATGGAAGTCAAGTGATAATGACTGTGGAGGTATCAGGTGTGTAGCTACAGAACAGTATTACTCAAAATATTTAAATCCTGCTACAAAGTGTGTGGTTTTTCCCTATTTTTAGCAGGTGTCTTTGAATTTTGGAAATAATATTTCTAGGAACCAGTTTTTTAGAAGCTAGGTTGGTCTAATGTGATCTTCAGCGTGGCTGAACAATGTCCGTTGTTAACGTGTTCAGACCTGTAGAAGTATTTCTTAATTGGAGTGATATAATGATATAAGTTTAATATGGGTCCTCTTGTTGAAGTGGACTTGTAATAGCTTTTGTTGTGAATCAAACAAGATGGAGTTCCTGTCAGCTGGGGTAAGATTAGTGCTGCAGAAAGAGCAGTCCTGGTATGAACTTTGGTATCAGAAACTCTTTAATAACTATCTTTGTGGTGTCTAGAACTCATTCTCCCTCTCTGTTGTATACATGCTTCCCTTATTCATTTTTATTTTAATCATAATAAGACAGTTTCACATTACACAGTATCAACATTTTTATTTAATAATAGAAATTCCTGAATGTTTTGAAGATGACATTGCAGAATCAAGTGGCAAAAAACCCCAAACTTGTTCCTTTTCTTAATTGACATATGGTGGGGTTTTGTATGTGTCTCAGATTTTTGTTGCTTGCTTTTTTTTAGCTAACCCATCTCCTGAAATTATCTGGCTGCATAATGGGAAAGAGATCCAGGAAACAGAGGATTTCCACTTTGAGAAGAAAGGCAATGAGTACAGTCTGTACATCCAGGAGGTGTTTCCTGAAGACACAGGCAAATACACCTGCGAAGCCTGGAATGAAGTAGGAGAAAGTCAAACACAGGCTACATTGACAGTTCAAGGTATAAAGTTCCTCTTCACCTTGTAAAATGGTGAAAGAAAATTATTCTAATGTGCTGGAGGAATGTCTGTTTGAAATAAATGAGTGTTTATAAGGTTTGTTGTGAAGGACACTCAAGTTCTCTGTCTCTGCATCTGAATTAAAAAGGATATTGAGCAGAAGCAGCTTTAAAAAAATCTTTTCACTCTGGAACATTATGTTACTATTTCAAAAATGCATTCCTGAGTCCTATTTCTAGGGACAGTGCAACACTTCTGCTAAATGCAGCTTCAGATTATAACTATCAGGCTTACTTAACTCTGGATTAAAGTAAACCTTTTAATATGTTTTTGTTTCTAATTGAAGTCCTTAGTATTTGAAAAAGCCTTCTAGAAGCTAGGTATCCTGGCTTTAACGTTAGCATTGTAGTGGTAGCAGGTAAGGAAGATGTGATTTCTGCAATCTGAGAACTAACTGCAAAAAATTTGGCTTTGAATCCCCTCACGTGATGCTAACCCCACAGCAAACACTCAAGTACCTATAAACTTCCTGTGACTGAGCACACACTACGCTGTGACCAGAACTTCTTCTAGTATTACTGAATATTGACATTTCCTCGTAGCCACTACTGAGAATTAGTGGAAATCACTGTGAGACTTTTATTGTTTTTAATGTAGAGTATCTTATCTGCAGTGTTTGAGAGAGCTGTTGAGTCTGTTGTCACTGTCTGCTCTGAACTCAGACCTTCCTCTCTCCTCCAATCCCCCCTGAGATCCAGCCTTGGGGTCAGTCTTCTATATTAGATGCAATTTTATGCAATTGTTAATGATGATTTATTGCATGAGCTCTCAACTGCACAGCAGTCATAGTACTGTTCCTTGCCCTTACAGCTATTCCTACCCGTATTCTCTAAGGACACATCTCCAAGATTCCTTTTAGGGCAGCTTTAAAGTCCCTTTGTTTTGCTCTTAATATAAGCTTGGATTGAGCCAGTAAAGTGCCAAGTAAATGATTAATTTTAGTACGAACACAAGTTACTTCCAAAATTAAAGCCTGACTTATTTTCAGATTAAAAACTTATACCCTGCATGTTCAAAATAACTTTCCTTGCCTGTGATTGCTTTCCCTGAAATTAGTTAGCTTAGTGGTGACATTCAAGCTTGGCGTTTTCTTCTGATTTGTGAACTGTGTTTGTAAACTACAGAACCTCAGGATGGTATTCAGCCCTGGTTCATTAGCAAACCAAGATCGGTGGCAGCAGCTCCTGGGCAAAACGTCCTGATATCCTGTGCCATTGCTGGAGATCCTTTCCCCACTGTTCACTGGTTTAAAGATGGGAAGGAAATAATGCCAGGACCAGCATGTGAAATCCTGCAAAATGAAGACATCTTCACACTGGTCTTGAGGAACGTGCAGTCTCGTCATGCAGGGCAATATGAAATTCAGCTCAGGTACGTTTGCTGTGAAAAAGGAGGTTGTTCCCCCTGACCAATGTTATATTTACCCACAAGTCAAAATCCCCGATTGAAAAAGTCAGGAGTTCCATCCTATTCAAGTGAAACATTAGGGTACTAAAGGAACAGAATATTTCTGAGGGATGAAAAAGACTTAATAAAACTCCAAGAGAAGAGAGGAAACATAAGAGTCAGAGAAAAGAAAAAGGACAAAGCAGTATGGTTTCTTTTTGTGATCCTGTAAAACAAAGCTTTGTGGCACCAATACGGGAAGCAATTTCTAGCAAGGAAAACCACAATCAATGTCCTGAGTTTTGAGCTATTGTTCATCATGTTTGGCATCCCTGTAGTTCTTTGTAAGGATGGCTCTTTCCATGGGACAACCTGGCCTGGGAGGGCTGCTACACAAGATCCATGCCTTTAAGGGGAAAAAAAAGAGTTTCCTGGCCATGTTTGAAATTTCTGAATCTTACATGCAGGTTGTAGTCTCCTTTTGCTGGCGTATCTTTGAAATGAGGCACCTTGATGCTTTGAACATCTTGTCGTTCCTACAAAATCTGGAAGAGTTGTTTTGAATTGAATCTTATTTTATTCTGGTAGAATGACTGTCCTTTAAATGAAGAGTTAGCTTTGCTGGCTCTTTACCTTGTAGAAAGTGGCACAGCACTTTCCACCTCGAATGGTGGAGGTTACATATCCCCTATGTGATTGTACAAAACACAGTGTAAAACCTTAAATTGATGTTATCATTCCATGCTATTTACTCTGCATAGATGTAGTTGCTTTACTTGGCTAGTGTTTGTGCCTTTCTTTATTAAAATTACTTCATCATCATGGACATTTGATTGCACTGGAAGAAAATTATTTGGTTTGCTTTACGCACTAACTTTCTTAGTCCAGGTGCACTAGTCTGAACTGTCCTTTGCCTACTTGCAAGTAAATTGCTCATATCTTCTTAATACAAGGAGGGAGAGAATTTCTTAATAAATTCAACCTATTTAGCTTGTAAACAATGAGTTTAATTTTTCATAGTTAGAGTTTTTTTCCCAACCAGTGTGGCCCAAATGATGGTTATGTCACTATAGAGATGTGTCCTAGCTCAAAGGTATGTTTTCACAGACTATCACAGGCCCAGATGTTAGCTTCAGTATATTTTAGTATTTAAAGTCAAATGAGGCATTCACTTTTTACCAGAAAAGGGCATTTTAGAAAATTACAGCTGTTCGATATCAAGATTCCCTATAATGAAGGTTTTCTACACTTAATTTCAATTTTTATTAATAACATTTATGCAGGTAGAGCCACATGTGCTATGACCTTCTTGCAAATCAGCTCTTCAGTAGATATAGGCTCTTTGAGGTCTGCAATAAATAGTGAACTGGTCATCTGGGGCATTCATAATGCTCATTTGAGCAGGTCATGTCTACAGAAATCCTTGCATTTTTTTTTCCTTTGGGGCTCAGGGGTGTTTCTAACACTCAGTGCCTCTGGCAGGATTAAAAATGCCAGTTCAATTTCATTCAGGTCACCAACCTTCTCAGGAGAGGGCAGAAACTGTGAGAATTGCTACCTTCCACTGATACATTTCCATACTTCAGTGTGTGTGCCCTGGGCATGGCATCTTCTCTTATGATATACTGATTGTTGCACTTGAACTGAAAAGAGAATGAGATATGTCAGCAAAACTTCAGGGGTGGAAGAATGAACAAGGACAAAGGAGAGCCAGGAGAGCTTTGTGGAGGGTTTTGTTGGGACTGAGGTAGGGAGCTGACCTTATTGATCAGGTTTAGTTGGTGATCACTCAGGCCAAATTCATCACTGGAGCCCTTTTATCAAAGTGGAAGTCTGACGTTATCATAACACTAGAATGTACACTGAAATAATAGATTATTTCAGAAAATTAGTAGATGAGAGGAATTTTTGGAGGAAAGAGAAAAAGTAAAGTTGTAGCTAGAAAACAGCACAGCAGATTACGTGGTAGTCACAGCTATTCCCTAATCCTTTCACTGGAGAAATAACTGGGGATCCCACAAAGATCAGTGCATTCATATTGGCTTTTTCTAATCCATAATGAGTAATGCTGTGCTGCAATTACAGCAAAGGGAATGCTGATAACTCGTTTTACCCTGCTGTCATTTGTACAATTCCAGTTAATGTTCAGGGAACAGAAAGTCGTATGTTTTTAGGCACTGGTTGTGTACTATGAGTAACACAGAGCCTCGGGCATAACCAAGGAGCCAAAAGTCAGCTGTGTAGCTTCAAGTTTACAATAGAGTTGCAGTAATCTTCAGCACTAAATAGTCTTGACTAATTGCTGTTGAACTGGCTGCATTTGTCTTGAATACTTGGACCAACTCCATTTTGTACATGATTGAGAATTGTTTATATATTCAGAAACAGTTTTTACAGTACCTGAGAGGAAGAGAGCTGAGTTTTGTGTCTTTATCTCAAAAACTCCTACAAAGTCCATTAAAAATATGGAATAACTGAGAAAACATAAGTCAATTCACTAAAGAGTTTACAGAGTTGACAGTAGACTATTTTTAAACATAATAATTTTAATTTCAAATAAAATGTGCAGCTTCTTTTCACATATTAATTTTAGAAGCAGGTTACATAGTCATTTCTTCTCCAACTCTCTTAATTTAGTCTGGGCATGGTTTCCTACTAGTGTCAATTATTTTCCAATTTTCTTCTCCATTATTCCTAAGCTCTAAATTCTGTCCTAATACCTCCACAATTCTCCTTTTGTGTTGGCTGCTCACAAATTAAAACTCTGTTCTTAAAAATGTGGGTTTAACAAAAGATCAGTTTGACTCTTGCTGATTCTTTCTCCTTTAGTCAGAGTGAGCTGGCAAGGACATGGAGCCCAGTGTGATCCTGGTGTGATCCATCCATGATTGCTTGTTGGCTCTCTGCTTTACCATTCCTCAGCATTATTTAGAATACATCTTAGCTTTGCCCTTTACTATTTAGCAGACTAAGTCTAACTTTTATCAGAGTTCTCAATGTAGCCCCTCGTGGTCCTTTTTTGAAACTTACACAGGCCTATGATTCCTCTACATTTGCATTTTTCATTTTAATTGTCCTAATAATGTTCCATTGAGCCTGTTACATCTCAGGCTCAGAGGAAGAGTGTTGCATAAATATCAAAAGAACAGATTTACCCACTTCTGAAGTTCATCTATTGAAATTTGGACATTTTACAGGCTGCAGAATGCTTAAAATGGAAAATACAAGTCCTTTTCCTTATGCAGAAAAACAAAGATATTTATTTCCCCTCCTCTCCTTTGCATCCTTCCAGTGATGCAGGCACTGGTATCCTGTTATCCCAAAGTGACTTTTCCGTGTTCTTTCACTCAGTGTGTACATCATTAATGAAGAGGTAAACAAAAAAAAATATATGATGACTGGACAGAGACTGTGTTGTTGTGCAAAACCTTTGTCTTTACAGCAGTACAGTCAACATGAGAGACCTCAGCAATCATCCTACAGTTCCTTAAACAAATCATCTGCTCTGTTAAACCTTGTCTTCTCAGATTTAAGTGTTTTTCTTCTCCCCCACTCCATCCTCTATACAAGTTTGGTTAGTGTTGATTAGTATTGATTTAGATATTTTGATCATCTGCTTAAAATCACGGGAAACCATTCATTTTATAAATAAAAGGTACCTTGAATACTCTGCAATTCAGGTTATATAAAAAGCCTCAGCTCCTAAGATAACATTTCATTACACTAAACAGTAAATATAGCTCTGTTTTTCTGTAAAATTCAGTTTGCAAACCTTGTTTTCTCCTATCAATACATGGTCTATTTTTAGAGAAGAAAACCATTACTCTTTCTTGTTCCATTCTCCCACTTCGTGCTGAAAAATGCAAATGAAATTAATTGTTCTTTCAGGTATGAAAAGCTTTTGGCAAAATCTCAAGTGAGGTAAATCAGTGCATCCTCTTTGAAGCCAATAGAGCTGTTCTGCTTTATACCAGCTAGAGCTGTGATTCAGTAGATTAGTTGCTTTCTTAGGGGCTAAAGTTTTGTGGAGTCTGGACTATCTCTCCATTTAATTTACAGAAAAGTTGCAAAACCTCCTTCTGAGGATTTGCAGTTACCTGCATTGAAGCACCAGCTATAAGTAGGGATCAACTTTTTTGCCCCTTTCAGTTCATTCTAGAAAAAAAGTAATTTACTCTGCACTATTTATTTCACACTTGGTAGGCTGCTAGGAAATTTCAGTGTGTCCCCCCTGTATAATTACAACTGCTTTTTTTCCTGTTCCTCCAGGGAGTGCTTCCTCGGGACATGCAGACAATAAGTCTCATCTAAGGTTCAGTGAAAATATTTGAGTAGGCTCTGCCAAGAAACTAGTATTTCAAGATATTTTGAACATAAAAGCCATTCCAGGGAAAACTGATCCCACAATAGGACACAGAGTTATTTTTAAAATTGCCTCGGGCTTTGCAGCTGGAGTTTTATTTGTTTTTGGTGGACTTTTTTTATTAATATTCCTTGACATTTTAAAGATAAGTCCTGTGCATGAGCATTCTACAGAAGAGTCCTGCAAAAGTCAACACTTCCAGGCACTTCTTCACAGCTAAGCTACTAAGCATAGGTTTTACCCATGTCTATCATTCTACAATAACAGAGACACTGAGATCTGTCTGTGTCTAGGGTTTTGTTGATAAAATGCCAACACTGAGAACCTCAAGCTGCACAAGTAATACTGTTATTGCCAAGATTCACAACATCAGAGATGTGAGAGACTTGAAGATGTGCCCATATACTGCAAGGCTGTCTTTTTTCTGAGTGCCCCTATGCATCTTTGCCTTGCCTAGACTCTGAAATTGCATAAATGTAAAAATATTTACCAAGGTTCCGGAATTATTCTTGATTGAAATTGGTATCTAAATCACCCAATCCTTCTTAATTTTTCTTGGCTTGTTTCTCTTTTTCCATCATGTGGTCTCCAAGGTGGGTCAGTGTTTTTAACTTCACCTTTTTGGACTCTGCCACTGGATTCAGAAGACAAAAGTATGTTCTCTCTGCTCCTAAAATCATCAGTTTGATTTCACTGGGAGCAGGTCTTACCCTGGGAAGGCTACACTTTTGAACAGACAAAGGCTCAAGGTTTGTATCCAGTGGTCTGGTTTTCAGCCATTCACTTGAATCAGAAATTATAATTAAGATAAAAAAACTACCTTGTGAATTATTTTTCCATCTAGGTACTTGTATGTCCCACTGTTGCCATAATTTGTAAGTACTTCCCAAGGTTTTAAAAATAGAAAGAACAAAATGCTCTCTTACTTTCTTACCCCCTCCTTTATTTTCCAAACCCTGTGAAAAAATAGCTTACTTTAGAAGGATTTACTTTGCCTGCCTTATTTGCTTCTTCACATATTCAAAGAATTTGCAGAGGGAAAGATGCCTTGCAGAAATGGGTCCTGCAGAAATGCTGCTTCTTCACAGTGGTCAGGACCACATTCAGTATCCCTGAATTTCTCTCCTGGGACAGTGCTGTCTCTGTTACTTCAGCCTCTCCCACTGGTGACACAATTCTTGTGGACAAATCTTTTTGCCAAACAGTCATGACAGAAGCTGAGCAGGGCTGCCTCAACATTTAATGTACTCTGCAAATTGTCTGTACTTCAGCATGCATGGCTTGTCCTTTGTCAGCCACTTTGAAACGCATGATGTGAAAGCAACAGGTTTTCAGCTATTGCTGCCCTGCCATGATTTTATGTCCATCAGTCTGTTGGGAGGCGGTGGCGTGCTGTTCTTTTTATTTATCTTTCCATTTGTCTTGCCTTCTGTCTAGTTCTCTTGCTTCCAAATGGAGGCCACACTTAGGAGTAAGAATGGCAGGTCTCCAGTGCAGGGCTGAGTTAAATACTCTCTGCATTGACTTGGATCCTCTCCTGCCCTTTGGACAGTTTCTGTTTGGTACTCAGAAGGAAACGAGGGTTGTGCCTTTCAACGCTGTTCTCATGGATTGCCTTCAACAGCAGTTTGTCGTGTACATATTCTGACGTACTGGATATAAAGTGTTAAAATATTTCTCTGGGTTCTTGTTGTTAGTGGTCTTAAAGTCAAATAAGACACATTTCTGTCAGCAGTGCCTTTACTTTGCAATCCAAATCCTTTGATCAAACCTACAATTTCTTGGTATTTTCATATTAGGCTGATCCACTGTTTCTTCTTCTGAAACAACAGAAATCAAGGGAAATCTATCTGAGAAGGTGATGGCACTAATTTCTCCTATAAAGACAAAGCTTTGTGCTGAATCTGTGATTCTGTGATCTGTGTTAATTATCTTGCCTTCACTGCAAGTTAAAAATGGGTGAAATTGTAGGGGGGTTTTCACCCAAACATTACCATATCTAGGAAAGTATTTCCATGCTCTATTTAAAAATCAGGCTAGACAATATATTTATGACATGCTAACAGTCCTGAGTCTGTGTTTTAAACTTCAGGGCTAAGTGGACTTGAAGGTGCTCTTATCTAGCAAGTTCAAAGCAGAACACAGCTGGAAAAACCTGCCTCTCTTGCCTTCCTCCTCTCCAACACATGTGTTTTGCTCATGTCCAGGAAATGTTTTCAGTAGCAAAAACTATTTTTGCTAAAAAAAAAAATAAAAAAAATCCAGGACTTTCTAGTCCATTTACAAGCTTATATCTAAACTGGGAAGGACAGAAGTGTTTTCACTAATAAAAGGTATCTCTAGTCCTTAATCAATTCAAGTCTGGTTTTTTAATAGCAGTCAGGGGAGTGGTGGCAATAGTTACACAACTGCTGCCCTGGGGGAGTTAAATTTTGCTTTTGGCATCTCCTGTGTTAAGCAGAGAAGAGCTGTTTGGGGCTGGAAGAATGATATATATCTGTGAGAGGGAGGGAGCTGCAGGGGAGCCGGGAGCACTTTAAATGAATTCTTTAATGGGAGCCCTTTCCAGAAGGCATCCGTGGTATTCCTCTGCAAAAGGAAGAATAAGTACTCAGCACCATATATGGTGACACTTTTATGTTTTTTAATATAAACATGTACAGGCTGGAGCAATCCATGTAGATGGGTTTTGCTGATTGGTTGGGCCAGAGGGGAGGGAAGGAAATGAGACCCTGTTTTTAATATCTTAACATTAGAAAACTTAAGAGCTTGGGTTTGAATAAATAAACAGTAGGCAAAGTTGGAAAGATTTTCAGCTTTGCAAAATAGCCCTTTCTTCTGTCTTGATTTTCCAGCTTTTGTATTTATTTTCCTTTAGCTTGTTTGTTTGCAGCTGCTTCGTTCTGTAAATTGCTTTGATTTTTGTTCAGGGAGTATGCTGTTCCCAGTGCAGATAGCAACAGATCAGTAAAAGGTATTTGACATTGCTTGGCTCCAAATATAAGGGGACCAAATCCACTCAGTCAATCCCCACAATGCTGGGCATAGAAAAAGGGAATGCCACACTGGGTTTGAGCTGCTTTAGTGAAATACACAATCACTTTAGCTCAGACAAGTTACAGAGGAAGAAGCCCCTGTTTTTCTGATTTCACTTAAATATTTCAGGAACCAAGTTGGAGAATGCAGCTGCCAGGTGTCTCTGATGCTGCGGGAGAGTTCAACTTCCACAGCAGAAATGCTCAGAGAGTGAGTATTTTTCCCAGGGACTTGCATGGGTGGGTTCTATTTTTTGCTCCGTTAATTCCCTGCCCTTACAGACCCAGGCTGGCTGCTGTTCAACCTAATCCCCAAATGTGACCTAACAAATTGTTTTCATCATACAAGCTAAGCACATTGTACCAAGCCAGAGTAGAGAAGATCTTTTTTGTTTGTGCCCTTATATGGCTCCTGAAGTCATCATTGATGCAATAAACTAATGGAGTATGCTCCTCTAATCAACCTCCCCTTCTATAAACACATTTTGTTCCTGCTCTGAGATTGTTCCCTGACATTTTTAAACCAGCCCCTTTCCTGGCTCTCTCTTTCTTTTCTTTTTCGGATCATAGTGGGAGGGAATCAGCCAGCTGTGGAGAGCAAAGAGATGGTGGAGATCATGGTAAACTAACATTTGGTAGAACAAGTGGCTTCAAAAAGAACAGCAGTGTAACCAGAGCAGCTGAGGAAGAGCAGGAGGACGTCCGAGGCGTGCTGAAGAGGCGAGTGGAAACTCGGGAGCACACAGAGGAGAGCCTGAGGCAGCAGGAAGCTGAGCAACTCGATTTCCGTGATATTTTAGGCAAGAAAGTCAGCACCAAAAGTTTTTCTGAGGAGGAACTGAAGGAAATCCCAGCCGAGCAAATGGACTTCCGAGCAAACCTGCAGCGGCAGGTCAAACCCAAGACCTTGTCAGAGGAGGAGAGGAAGGTCCATGCTCCCCAGCAGGTGGACTTCCGCTCTGTGCTGGCCAAGAAGGGCACCCCAAAAACCCCATTGCCAGAGAAGGTGCCACCTCCTAAACCTGCAGTTACAGATTTCAGGTCTGTGCTGGGCTCCAAGAAAAAGCCACCTGCGGAGAATGGCAGCGCTGGCAGCCCTGCACCGAACGCTCGTGCCAACTCTGAAGCCCAGAATGCGACCCCCAATTCTCAAGCCCCTGTTGCCAAACCAGCAGTGAAAAAAGAGGAGAAGAACGACAGAAACTGTGAACATGGGTGTGCAGTGGTGGATGGCGGAATAATTGGGAAAAAAGCTGAAAACAAAGCACCAGCAAGCAAACCACCAGCAAGCAAAGGAACAGCACCCTCCTTTACAGAGAAGCTTCAGGATGCTCAAGTAGCTGATGGTGAAAAATTGGTCTTACAATGTCGGATTTCCTCTGATCCCCCTGCAGCTGTCACCTGGACTCTAGACAGCAAAGCCATCAAATCATCCAAGTCTATTGTCATCTCCCAAGAAGGTAAATTAATTGCATTACAAGCCAGCTGGATGGCACACTGTTATATCTGGCTCTTGATTAATAATATTTAGTTCATTAAAGGTAATGAAGTATTTATTTAAGTCCTGTGCCAGTAAGTGTTTCCAGATGCAGCTTTCTTGTTATTTCAGTGGAGTACACAAGGAACAGTATTGTTTGACATTTCTTACAGATTCCCCTTTAACAGCCTGCAGATGTAAATTTTATAAAGTTGAACTTCTTGTATTTTTAAATGCTGTTTACATTGCAAACTCTGTTTAAGGAGCTGGTACATGATGCTTATTTAAACTGAACTTTAAGGATTTAAAACATTGAAAGCATAATAATACTATTGCTGGTTTACAAATTCTATTTGAATTCTTCTGTATGTTTAATATTTCAGGCTTTTTATTGCAATAAGAAACACAGAAGCAAAGAGGGCTTGTGTCGTAGAAAGAAATTATTACAACTGCAAGTTAGGATCAGAGTTGAGAACAGATTTCCAGTGTATTTAATGTCCCACCACAGGTGCTTCTGTTGCCATATACAAGCACTGAAATATTTGAACTCCACTGGCTTGGTGACTTTTAACTAACTTCAAAACTGTATAGAATTTGGTAGAATTCCCTAAGGAGAATGCTTATTGTTTTCAAACTGTGTGATTCCTTTATATTTCACATTTTGGATGATCAAACCCACTAGACTGTTTTTTTGCATGAAAGTTAATATTGTATCTAGACAAAATATATTTTCCTTGAGACAAAAATAGGAAGGAAGGACAATAGATAGCACAAAAAAACCCCTTCTTTACCTCATATGTGTTCCATAAAACTGGGGGAATTATCTGGAGAATGATACACTCTGGCACATTGCAGCAAAAAAGTTCATATTCACAGTGAGAATTATAGCTTTACACAGGGGTCTGCACTCTTACTTTTGAGTCTTCTTCCATCCAGACAATTCTTTGTGTTTCCAAATGAGAACCAAATTACTGTGCAGAACAGTTCAGTACAAGTGAATCCTTGTGCAGTGTTCCAAGCAGAGTTAACACAAGCATCCTCCTGAAGTGGATGCAGTCAGAAATAGCATTGTCTTCAGAGAGGCTTGGGGTCTCGAGTAGTGCATTAAGGAGATAAAGTAAGTAGATGGAGAAAGGCAAATGGTAGCAGGTGCATTGTGTCTGGCCTGAAGTAGCATCATGTTTTATTTTGTGAGTACATGTTGGTTTTCATCCAAGGGGACCGTATAGAATAAGGATAAGTGTCATGTACATGAGAGAACATTGCCTGGTGGAAATGCCATTCTTATGAAAAGGACTGACAGAATAAGTCAGTTTAGCTAGCCTTATGCTGGATGCAAGATTTCAAGGCTTTTCCTGGAGCTGCTCAGAGTGAAAAAGAAATTATGCATCCCAAAGTTCTGTGACTCCTGTGAAAGTACATCAAATAGAAAGCACCTCTGTACCAAAGCTTCTGAGCCGTGGTGGAGCCTCCTTAAGTCCCAAAGCCTTACTGTTATGGTGCTGCTTTCTTCACAGAAATAATCTGAGTAACTGACTATTATAATCCCCCAACTGTTATTCACTCTATAAAATGGTACTGTGGAGCTGCAAATTGAAGGTAGCTGTTTACAGTGAAGGATCCTGATGTCCAGAACTGCTCTGTCAGCTGTCTGAGCAGGGCATGAGGCTTCTCCCATCCAGTGTGTCTGGGCTGGGTGATACTCCTGGTCACAACACTCCAGGCTGTCACACATTAGCAGTGCTTTCCACTGAGGTCAGGATCAAAGGTCAGTCCTGCACAGGGAATCCACTGTTCCAGGACAGCTTCCTGCAGGGGGTGAAGACACTGTCCTTATGTTCCACTTGTACCTGCACTGTTACACTTGAATCATGCTCACTAGTCAGTGTTATCAGTACTTCAGAGTCAGGCTTTCTTCTGCACGTATTTACAGAGGATCTTGGAAAGAAATATTACACAGGGCTCTAAGTTTTGTCCTTTAATGGAAAGACGAGGAATGAGGATTAGAATTTTTTTTTTTTAACTTTATTACATACCCTCTGGTACACTGAGAGGGTGCATTGCATGATGGTCAGTTTTGTTTTTTTTCCTGACAGTACCTGCTAGCTTTGGCTCTTGGAGAAAAATGTGTTGTTGCTCTCTCACTGTAAGATTCTTTCATGCCAACTGTTAAGTATTTAACTAGGTATGCAGGATACTTTAAGTAAGTTCCAGATTTCATAGAGATTCAGTTTTCTCTTTTTCCCTAATTAGGAACACATACAGACTTAAAGGAACCAAGAGAGGAGAAGGAATAACTGGAGTAACAGAGAACTGAGAAATAACAAATTCACTCAGGATCAGGAAATACTATTTAATAGGGGAACTGTATGGATTAGTCTCATAGTATTTGGAGTAGCCTTAAATGTAGAGAGCAACAATAACACTGAATGCAGTACACAGCAGGCCAAAGGCAAAGTCCCACTTTCCATCCTTTGCTCCAAACACAAAAACGCAACACCATCACACCCACAGGTGTACCTCAGCAGCAGTGCCTTTGTCAAAGCTTGGAGCAGCATTTAATGGGTCCTGGAGGGAATGCCCTGGAGTCATCCTCACCTGAAAGAAGGTTGAGTCTGTGGGGAAGAAAAGGAATTCAGAGCAAACAGACATAGCCCACCTTAGTTGGTTTAGATCTTGCAAAGCTGTTTTTTTTATTTCTTTGGTATGACCTTGACTCCTCCTTGTGTTCAGCAACAAAATCCAGGATGGAAGAGGATAGACGAGATCTTTTCTTAGCCATTTCACCAACTGTTTTTGTGCTGTTGTGATGTTTGGTGGTGACCATGGAGGGTTTTTTCAGATTAACCAGAGGTATTTCACAATAACTTACATGTTCTTAATGAGTTGGATACTGGAAAATTCCCTTTCTAGAGTAATGTATGTCCATCTGCTTCTTAGCTACACTACTAGCCCATCTTAGTATAGAATACTGTCCCACAAACTGGTCAGTGTAAGTAATGCATGAACCCCCAGGATGCTATGTATTTGTGTTTTGGAAATTGAACTATTCCTCTCTGTCATTCCCAAAAGAGAGGGGAAAAAAAAAGGCAAAAAGAGACAGAAGTTTGCTCATCTCCTGATACCTAATACATTGTGAAGATAAATGCATAAAATTGGGTTTCAGGTACATGGGATTAAACAGTGTCATATTTGAGCAAGAAGGTCAAACTCAGAAGTATACTTGTGTGTAACAAGCTCAGAGGACAGGCAAACTGTGTAAAAATTATGTGTAGTCACTCACTGAAAATCGCTTTTCTTGCATATTTGTCCTAGTTGATAGTGAGGCCCTTTGCCAGTTAGAAACAATGCTGCTCACAGCTCTCCTCTGTGCTTGCACAGCCTGACACTAAATTGCCCACCCAAGACAGTTTAGCCATGGGAATGCAGGAGAAGGGAGAGTGTTATCCCTGCCTCTGTACCACTGGAGAAGCCTGTGTACAAACACCAGCGTCAGAATAGTTTCTGACTGGTAAGGACTTTGCCAAGAGAAAACCTAAACCCGCTCCAGAAATGAACTTCATATTTATGCAGCATTTGTCTGATTTCTGGTAGTTAATCTAGGGCTTGCAGTGCATTCCATTATTCTAAGGTTAAGTTTAGTTAGAAGTCAGAATCTGGGAAGCGTTATCCTGATTGTCACAATCACAACAATACCTGATATCATGTCATGTTCCTTCTAATTTACATTTCAACTTTTTTCCCTTTGAAATCATGAACATCAGTACATTTGTTCTTCCATTTCCCTTTTACAATTCCCCAAATAGTACTTGGTTGGTTGATTGGCATGATTTTTTGCTTAATGTGTCATTTTTATGACTAAGTGAGCTCTTGCACTATTTTTCTGACATGGTCCAATTTTATTAATGGCTTGATTTTATATTCTTCTTCCTTTAAACTTGTCAGAGTGCAGTTATCTGCCTTCCTGAGATACACACTAATGTTCTTTTTGCCCATTAAAGATCAAAATAAATGGTTATTAACAATAAAAAGAGGGTACTCATAAACTAGAGCGTTATGCATTCATACAGTATGGGGTAGATGATGCATGGTTAAGAGGCACTTTAATGAGAGACTTGGCTTGAAGTTATGGGGGTCTTTTTGTTTGGAAAAAAAGTTGTTAAGAAGGCTCTAGCAGACATTGCAGTGAAGTTAGACATATAAGGACTGAGTAGAACAATTTTCCTCACAGGGTAAACCCTCTAGAGCAGAACTCATTTTGTTTTACATTTGTATAGCACTGGCCCAGCAGTGCCCCGTGCCACTGTCCTGCTGTGTGACTCGCTCTTGGACAGGAAACCCACAGAGAAAGTTCTTCAGTGATTCCCAAACTGTTCTGTAAGATGTCAGTGAAAGGGTTTTGCACAGCATCCTTGGTAAACTGGCCAGCTGAGGTGTAAGAGTGAATACAAATCTAAACTCACACATTTGCAGTTTTTTAAGTCAGCTTGCTCAGCTTTTTTTGGATAGATTTAATACCCTGTGACTACATAGATGGAAGAGAACTGTTAATATAGACTCAGGTGTCAGGGATGGTGTAGCTTAGAAGATGCCTTGAGTTTGTACTGCTTTGTCTAAGCCAGCACTTTTTTCTTCCCAAGTTTCTTGGCAGTGTAAAGATTTGGTAATCTTATTAGCAATAATGCCTTAACAACTTTCTTGTGACTTAACTCCTAAATCTTCCTATCAGTCATGCAAGTCTATGAATGCCAGCCTAGCTAGGATCTGTCGTGACTTTTTTGTTTTCCTTTTAATTAAATTTGAGCAAGAATTTGGTGTGTAATTAACATGAGACTATGTTGTGTTAATTATACACCAAATTTCACTGACTGCTGAAAGTAGATGCATTTTGCACCTTATAAAAGCTTCTTCAAAGTTTAGGATTAGGGAGTCCATCTGAGTGTCAGTTTTGACACAATACCACTTTTGTCACAGGCCACATTTCCCTCTGCACTGTTATTTATGTCTGAATCTATCCTCTTCCAGAAAATGCATGTAGTGTGGATTTAAATACAGCAAAAGAGAAACATTTCCTATAACCACTGGCAATTGTCCAACTATTCTAAATAAGAGTTTTGTTATAGAATCAAGAAACAAAACAATGCCTTATTTCAAACTTGATAGAAAGGCTTTGACTCTGTAACCAAGATAGCTTTCTTCTTTTTTTTTTTTTGAAACTTGGCAAGTCAAGCTCTTACTAACTCTCTCTCCATGGTGCACTTCATCCAACCCTCAGAGGCTTGGGGTTGTTTTGGTTTGGTTTTCTTTCCAATGCCTCCTCTCCAATTGCTGTTTGTTAGTTTATTATCCCATTTAGAAAAGAGGAAGCAGAATCGTGTGTGGGTATCAGCAGCAGTGGGAAGGAGATCACCTTCCTGCTGCTGCCCTTACTGGAGGTTATTGGACCTCTTTCTACTTCACAATGCTGGAACTCATATTTGTCATTTCTCTATTAAACCTTTAAACCTATTGAATGTACAGCATCCCTTGCTGCCATCACTGCTTGTCTTTTCGCTTTCTCAAACCCCATTTTCTTTGAGTTAATGGGATTTATCTTAACAAGTAAATGAGAGTAGGAGGACTACTCTGCTACCTTTTCCCTTTCCAAGATTCTTTCTAGCATATTTATAAATTTATAAAAGTTAGTTTATGAGTATTTCCACGTCATAGATTAAAAGTATTTACTAAATTGGGTTCTAGTCTGATCACAGAGGAAATCCACTAGAAACAGACTGAGTGATGATTTCCTATTGTCAGCTTCTTCAGGAGTTCTTTATTTTGGCAGCTCTAACTCCCCCTAAATCAATGTCATTAATATAGTAATGTAGCATTAATTGCAAGCAGAATAATGTGGTATATCCCAAATATTTCAGTAAAGGTTATACCTTTGCACAGATACATTTGCTAGTTAAATGTCTAATGTCTAAATGTTCTAATGTTGTGAATCATGAAAGTAGTTTTCTTGTTTTCCTTAAAACTCTATCAATTATCAGTAATTACATTTGACTTTTTTTTCTTTGAAATTCGTGTGGTTTTTTTCACTGTTTTTTTCTGTTTTCATTGTAACTGTAGTCAATATTTTCCTGGTCAACCCACTTCTCATTTTTAAACATGACTGTGACACTAGCACATATTTGAACTTGCCCAGACTATTTGAGATTTATTAGAAAATTAGCACTGTAAGCCAATGAGTTCCATAAAAAAATTATTTTGTCTCCTAGGCACAATTTCTCACAGACCAGTGTTTATTAATATTGCCTAAATATCCACAGTACTTTCTTATATACAAATGAGAAAGACATAAACTTGTGTCTAAACTATTCCTATGGATAGGAATCAGGAGGTTGGCCAGCTAGATGCCAGTGTGGGGGATTAAGACTAAGGAGCTGGTTTTTGTTGGTTTGTGTATTTGTTTTATATCTGAGGTTGTCTTTCTGTGGAGTTTCATGGAAAGAATGCAGAAGCCTAGAGATATTTTAAACTGTCTTGCAATATTTTTGAGTAAGTCAGAGAACCCTTTAATAGCTCAAAATTCAAGGGAAAGGCTTTGTGTATCCAAACCAGTCTCCAGCAACCTATCAGCTTCTGTGGCTGTTAAGGTCTTCTGTAGAGCTGCACCAGTCCCAGTGTCTAAGTGGTGGATTCCAGTAGTTATGTTTATTCCAATCCTTACCTTGTGACAATGTTTAAGGATCATCCATGGCCTGGTTCCTAAAAAAAATAGCGGGTTGGGGGGACAAAATAGATGGCAAGCATTTTTAGCTGACTGGGATTTGTGAAGTGCCAGGATTTCAGAATACCCAACTGGAGTAACCAGTCTGGGCTTTCTAGCAGTTCTGAGAAAATAAGCTTGTTTCAGGTCGTGACGGGTGGGGTTTGCAGAGGAAATACCAAATACTTCATTGAAAGACTTTTGGCCTCCTAGCCCGGGAATGGACTGTAGCTCTAGATCACAGAACATAGGCCTGGTTGGGAAGTTTCCTGTCCTTGTGAAATCTCATCAAGTTTTGCCTGTGTTTCAGTGGTTTGGGGGTTTTTTCCTGATTTTCTATGAAAATGAGGTTTCGACAGTCATGCTCCCTCAGCTTCCCCTTATATCCTGATCCAACCTGGCCAAATCTTTCTGGTCCATTGGCCAGTTTCATACCTAGTCCCAGCAGTCCACAGTTTCATGAATACTAGTGACTGTATAAAGGAGAGTGACCCAAATTATCTCATCTCCCCTTCACTCCTGCAGCGAGGGCTACTACCACTGCATCTGGTGGTAGCAAGAAGCCCAGCAGCCCCATGTAAAATGCATGTGCTGTTCCTGTGGAGCTCCTGAGGAGAAAGAAGAAGTGGAGGAAAATAGGATGCAGATTATTTCTTCTGGGAGGTGGGAGTTAGGAGAAAAAAGGACATGGCCCTTGAAAAAAAAACAAAACAGATTTCCTTCTCCATCTTTCTCACAAAATAACTTCATTAAATGAGTGCTGATGAGTGACCCTGTGTCACATTAGTCTTCACTGAGCTGAGGAAGGGCTTTTGAGCAGGTAGAAAACTCCTGCAGAAACTAAAGTAAATTCTGCATTGCCAGTCTTTTACAGGCCAGGCTCCTTTCCTTCAGTGAGGTGGACAGAGGTCTCCTTCATATGTGTCTGTGTTCCATAGTTCCTGGATTTTTTTCAATAGCATCTTTAAGTTTCAGTGCGCAATCTTTTCTAATCTTGTTACATAGATTTATATAAATTCTTAGACTGGAAGTTATCTCTGGCTTGCTCTCCAAATGTCTCTTTAAACAGAAGAGACATGTGAATTTATATTTGCTAGATGCCTGCAAGAATACTTTTCTACTGTGTCTCCTCCATTTGGAATGGAACTGCAGCTCGTGACATTTTTGGCTTCAGCCTGACTCATGGAAAAGCGTTGCCTCAGGGAGGGCACGTGGATTTTCTTTTCACCCTGTGGTTGGCTGAGCACAGCCCATGTGAGTGAGGGGTCAGTGCTCCTCTTCTGAGACAAATTTCACATCATTTCTCAGGGGAATACAGTCATTATTTAGAGCTGCTTGATTCTGTGGAGGATGATAAAGAGGGGGGAAAAATATTTTTCTTCTAACTGATGCATGTTGCTGGCACACCAGATTTGTTGGAAACCATTTGAATGCTTTTTATAAGATTTTTCTTGAATAATGACATTCAGGTTTAAAATGAGAGAAAAATCTGAATGCCAAGAGCATAACTGCCATGTCCAAGCAGAGTTCATCTCCAGAGAGAACCAGTCAGCTCCCAAAGTTCTCTGGATGGAGGGGAGTTCTTTTCAAGGTCCTTTTCATGGACCAGTACCACCTGTGCCTGTGCCGTCTCCCACATCACAGGGGACACATTTGATGGGGAGCCTGGCGTGGAGCACCCTGGGAGGCTTGCAGTTACCATAGAGAGAAGGGTGCTGGGAAATTACCTTACATCTCAGGATCAGGGTAAACATCTGAAGAAAATCCATCTCTTCGGTTCTTTACTCAGGAATGACTGTGAGAGGGAAATGGAGGAAGGGGGAAGGTTTTACTGCAGCTGGGGTAAGTGGAGGGTGGGAGTGTTCTGTACAGGCCGGAAGTGCACAATGCCTCAGGCTGTGTTTGGGGGACAGACCCAGCTTTCCAATGAAGAAGGAGAAAACAAGTCCACACTTCACTTAATGAGGGATATTTGGAAGGGAAAAGTCTGGAGCATTTTAATTGGGGCTCACCCTCGGGAGGAAGGTACTTCATTGTTCCAAGAAATGCAACTCAAAGTAAGGGACAAAGTTCTTCTTCATTCCCCATCTACTGGGAACAACTTCTGCTTCAGTTCACAGAGTTTTCATTTTTAAGAGGAAATGTATTTCCCTTGGGTCATACCAAGCTTCCCTTGGTAAATATCGAGCTTATGTCGCATCCTGTTTCTGCAAACCCAATTAAATCAAATTTTGTGGTTTTGTTTGAAAAGAAATGGATTTGTTGCAGTGATAAATTTGACTGCCTCTAATATATGGAAATTTCTAATGGATGTTTTACAGGCAGTTATTCATTAGGCAATTCAAACAAAAAGGAAATGTCTTTTAGTGCCATTTTTAAACTTAGGCACTAAGCTGAAGTTCTGCTCTCACACACGTGAATGCTCGGGGGAGTGCTAGAGACAAGGCTGAATCAAAACCTTGATAATGGGCGTTGGAAAGTAACCCTCTTACTTACAGTTGTACACTATGAGCACTTTCGGAAAAAGTCACCTGAGTGAGGACTTCTGATGTCTTCTGTAAGGCAAAGAGCAGCAGAGGTGCTGCTCTGGGTCTTCTCTCCCTTTAGCAACCAGTTCAGGGCTGCAGGGGCAACTTGGAGTATCCTAGGGAAAAGCAATAAGATTCAATTTTCGATTTATTTAGCATTAATAAGGCTCCAATAAGGTTGAATTTTTAAGGACAGCTTTTTCTAGCAGAGATCACCTGTAGTGAAGGACTGGCTCATTGGATGCCTTCTGCTCCTTCCTAGCCCTAAGGTTTTTGTGAGCTGTGGCCTAACATGCATTTGTTCTCTCCCTCCTTTGTGCAGGGACACTCTGCTCACTGACCATTGAGAAGGCCATGCCTGAAGATGGGGGCGAGTACAAGTGCATAGCTGAGAACCCAGCAGGGAAAGCTGAATGTGCTTGCAAAGTGGTGGTAGAAGGTAAGTGCTGTACAAGAAAACCCTTCCTTAGAACTTCCTCCTTTCCAGCTTATTTCCCAAGAATGACCTTTAGGAGCTACTTACACACACATGCACACAAAGAAAAAGAACTCTACCCGCTTCGCTTCTGCTCTTTTTGGTCAATAGGTAATTCAATGTCTACAATAAAGGAGCATGAGCAGAGAGACGGTACAGAACCAAGGGCTCTGCGTGCTTTGTGGAATAATCTTTATTCTCCTACTGCCTCCTGTACTTCTAGAAGGTTTTTAGAAAAGTTAAGCTGAACTTGTCAGATTTGTTTCTGAGCTGTGTGCATCCTTTGAGAGCCAGTGAGAATTTCCTGTGTGAGTCTGGGTGTCAGTCTGCCTCAGGACTGTGTGTGGCACATTTTTCACTCTACAACTCCCCAATTCTTTGCATTCACAGATGTTTGGTCATTTGGTTTTCTAGTGTAAGTGAACAAAAATAAACAAATTAGCAGCTCAACCACCTTTTTGTTCCATAGTCTTAGAATATGGATATTTTACTGACTTAGGTACTTGTTTTCAGCCATGGTCATGCTGATGACACTTTATTTAAAAAGAGTAGTCCTGGTTTGGGCAAGGCCTAGGTGAGGCTGAGTGAGACACAGACTTATAAAGCTGCCGTGGAATTTAAATTATTTAAGGGGCTTTAAGTAACCAAATGTCCTTCTTACCAACTCACCTTCTGGTGAGCTTCTTTTTAAATACTCTGAGACTTTCCATTGTGAGTAAAATGAACACAAAACTAAACAACAAGTCTAATAACAGAACTTGGGTACTGAACCTTCATAGCTGTGTTTTCCTAATGTTACATGACACAAGGTAAGAATGTGCTTCTGTAACCCCTCACTAAAGGTCAGTCTCCATGTACCTGGAAAAGGAATTAATTACACATAAACTTACAATATAATATACCAGTACCTTCTGTGATACTATGGTCACAGCGTTATCTGTCTCAGATATTTGATAAGCTATTGTTTATGGTTCTGTAAATTAAAGTAATAAATTTTGTCAGTGCTGAAGTTCAAAGAAGAGGCTTTAAGCAAAATCTAGACCCTGAAACACCTTAACCACCACAGATTCAGAGCATTGAGAGATCAGATCATCAACAGCTTATAGCATACAGTTGTTCTCTAGAGCTGCCCTAACAACCTTTAAATGTCTCAATCACTTGCAAGTTTTTTTTCTTCTATCTCCTTGAAGCAGTTACTTTTCTTCCTGAAGCTTCCCTTAGCCTATTTCCCCCTTCAAGTTTCCTGCTGGACACTGCATGCTCTAGGAGGCTGCAGGTAAAGTTTGGCTTGCAAAGTCTTGATCATGGGAGGCCTGAGCTCCTTGCCTGGTGAAGTGAATGACATGACCTCAGCTGTCTGGCGTCCTGTGGTGATGGCACCCACGGCATTAGGAGCTCATTGCTCACATCATGTTGGGCACCAGGATGGCCACATTCCTCACCTCAGTACTGGCTGCCTCATCTGCCTTTTTCATGCTCCACTGGCATGCTGCTGAGAAGAGGTTTTTCATGAATGGCACCATAGCAAACTCCAGCTATTTAGGAAAGACGCCACTTGATATCCTGTGTCTGAGACTGGCAGAGGGGGTGACTGTTATTCTTAAATTAGAATCGTGATCTAAAACAAGAGTTCATATTTCTCCCTTCTTCAGTCCACTGTCAGGATCCCAGATGCTGATTTTTAGACTAAGTAAACATAATCATTATATTTCTTTGGACATCAGGGGCTCAAGACTGGAGGAATGTTATACTTCAGTTGGCAGATGTGTAGAATCTGAGTGTCTGAACTCTCACACAGCCTTCTGCTCTGAATTATTTACTAGGAGATTCTCTCTTCCTCTGTTAACTTTTTTGGAAACTTAGAGAATTTTCACACACTGGCACCTAGAAGAAGATGACTAAAATAGCTGTTTCCATAACATTTATGTCATCTTTTTCTCTTGTAACTAACAGCTCTCTCACTCACAAATACTCTGAAAGCTGAATATTTGAAAACTGTAAAGTGATGCAGCTATTGCTAAGATCATAATCTATAATCATAATCTTTCTTCCAAGGATCAATGTCAGGATCAAACAATCTAGCAATCTAACAATTTTAGGTCCTAGAATCCTAGAATGCTTTGTGTTGGAAGGAACCTAGAAGATCATTTTGTTCCAACCCCTACCATGGCCAGGAACTCCTTCCCCCAGACCAGGTTGCTCAAAGCCCCATCCGGCCTGGTCTTGAACACCCCCAGGGATGAGAAGTGCACAACTTCTTTGTGCAACCTGAGCCAGTGTCTCATGACCCTCATGACAGTGAAGAATTTCTTCCTAACATCCAATCTAAACTTTGCCTCCTTCAGCTTAAAGCCATTCCTGCTTGATGTGACACTACAGATCTTTGTGAAAAGTCCCTCCCCCGCTCTCTTGGAGCCGGTTTAGGGACTGGCAGGAGCTCCAAGGTCTCCCCAAAGGCCTCTTCTCTTCAGGCTGAACTGCCCCAGCTCTCTGCCTGTCTTCATAGGGGAGGTGCTCCAGCCTCATGATCATGCTCAGCTTGAAATAATCTTAAAAAAGTTGCAGCTTTTATTTATATCTCATGTGGGATACACATGGAAGGGAGCTTTATTGACTCCTAGCTATTGGTGTAGCCTGCAGCGATGAGCAGTTTCTGGATGAGAGCTGTGCAATTGTGAAAATACAAGAATCTATCAAACTTCAGTCCTGTGGGGTCCCTTTTGCTGTTTCTATTTAGGAATAAACAAATGGCCAATAATATCTTCTTGGAAAGATTTAAACAGGTGGAGAAAATGTTACTCTTCAAAATGGGTTAATCTGAACTGATCACATAGACAATGGAATAATGAGGATTGTTTTTTCTACATGGCTTATTATTTCATTGTTTCAAGTTCTTGAATTTCTCATAAGCTCATTTTTGAATATACCTTTAAAACATGGCAAGAGATTCTTTTGAAGGAAATTATGTTTCCATACAGCTATGTTTCCCTTTTCTCTGCACTGCCTAACACAGCTTTGTGCACATTGTATTTGGTATTTCAGCTAAAATACCTATCAGCTTAGATGGGACCTCTTGTCTACCTCCTTACTTGGGTTCCTAGCACAGCTTCTTTTGTAGAGGGTTTTTCCCTCTCTGCTCTCTCTTCTTTTCAGAATCTGACAGTCTCCAGCAAATCTCTGCAGAAAGTTCTTCTTAAAAGCCTAAAGGACAGCAATTTCCTCTAACCTTGCAGAAAGATCCAAAATAAACCTTTTATTCGACAGCTTTTTCTTTATTGATTTTCAAATAGGATTTGTATTTTATTATTTGTTTTGATTGCAGATGCCTCAAAGACCTCAAAGCCTGCTGAGAAGAAGACCAAGAAGCCTAAGACCACACTTCCCCCAGTGCTGCCAACAGAGAGTAAGTGACTGTGATTTGATTTGCTTTCTTTTCAGTGGAAAGAAAAGAGTGCTTTGGGATTCTGTGGTTATTCCCTTCTGTTTGCAGACATAGTATCAGAAAGAAGCTTGTGCCGTTTCTTTAGCCCTTGCACTTAAGTCACGTGAAATGAGTTTTTGCCATGTGGGGATTAGAAATAAGAGCCCAAATTGTGAGTTCAGACTTCATCCACTCTACTCTCTGTTCTTCATAATGGTGCAATAAACTTGTGACACCAGTTTATTTTTGGCTGCCTCTCAAAGAGAACAGAAATACTCGAGTAGTTTGCTTCAATTTGTGTGGTGTCCTGTGTAGACAATATGAAGTTTTACTATTGGTAGGCAAAGCATCTTGACTGAAATGCCCTGTAGAACAATCTGTCCTTTTTTGGCATGACCATGGAGAGTGGTTCTGCAAATTTTGTATTCTTCGTTTTAAGCATAAATGCTTAACTTGCTTTTAATGCTTTCTGAAATAATAAATTAGCTATAAATTCCCATGTTTGTTACTCAGCATACGTGGATTTGGTTAAAAGGAAACTTTAAATAGTAAAGGCAGCACAATAATGTCAGTTTAGGAATTCCTAACACCAGTACTACTTATGAAATTAAGAGATACAAATATATTTTAAATCAAAAATGGGCTTTGATAATTGTTTAACTAAGATGTCCCCCATGTGAGTTTCTAAAAAGATGTAAAGACGTGGTTTAATAGAAACATGAAATATTTTATCCAGCTCTCCCAAAAAATAAAAATCAAGTAAACTCTAATCTGGTCTTTCAGCAAGAATATTTTCAGCTATTTTCAGTAGGACTTAGAGCAGTTTTATACTGATTGATGATCACAGGTAATAACTGTGCTTCTGGAAGTGTGATTTACATAAAACTATGCCCTGGGCTACAGCTATTTCTGAGTTACTGGCTGAGCATTATAACTCTGTCTCCAGCCGCTCTCTGGGGATGTGGGAAGAGTCACACTGACATGCTCACCCTCTGCACCTGAGCTTCAAATGCCATAAATAATAACAATTAAGAACAATTATTTTGTTATTGACCATCAATAGAAAGGATTTTAAAGCCATTTAAATCTCCATGGAAAAGTGTTTTGAGTTGTGCTTTCTATGCACACAACACACACATTTCCTCTGATCCTCCCAGCAGTGTTATCAATTGCAGCTTTCCCAGGAGAAAATGTGAGTCGGGAACCAAATCTAAATATGGAGCTATATGACCTGATCCACATCCTGCTTCTTTTGCTTCTGGTTTTAGTGGAAATTAAAATAGCAAAACAGAAGTTACCAACTCTGGCTGCAGAAATATTTGGGAAAAGAAGCTTGAAATAATGGGGAATGTTTTTTCTACATGGCTTATTATTTCATTGTTTCAAGTTCTTGAATTTCTCATAAGCTCATTTTTTAAAATACCTTTAAAACATCTTTCCTGCCGCACAGTAAACATCAAGGTAACCGGAGAGAATGTTAGGAAATTGGGCTTTGAAAAAGTTTTGGAAAAGCTTTGAAAAATACATATTTAATTTTAAAAGAATTTGGCTACAGAGATTTCACAGGTGGTTTTTTTATCATCTGAGTCTCTGAGGAATGTATTTGCCTTCTGAAATAAGACATTTTATTTTATGTTTGTCAGGGGCAACATATACAAAACCGATCCAGTGGATTACACAGTTCCAATCTACACTGAGATTCTTATCAGATGTAAACACTGTAAAGTCCCTTCCTGAAAGGGAATGGGCTTTACAAGTCAAATGTTTGTCAATCTTTACTGTGTATCTCTTGAAAAGAAGGGTGATAGAGAATATCTGTGAATTCAGATGTCCCAGTCTAATAAGGAGATACATTTGTACTCTGATCTTTTCTGGTCTTTGTTGCAAAATCAAGTTATCAGCAGTCCTAATGGCAAGTAGAGTGTACAGATTGAGACTGAAGAAAGAGAGAACAAAAATTCCTAATAATGTGATTAGAATAAGAATTAATAGATTCTGAAGTTTGAGTAGTGAATTCCATCACAGCAGTATATACTCTATGGGATAGAGAGACTATATACTCTCTGTACGTTTTAGAAACGCTTTTCAGGGAAAAGGTCCCTATTTTCCACATTCTGTAAAGAAGTACAAGTCAAATTTCATGGTCAGCAGCTATGTCATCCTTTTCTCCCTTCAGATAAATTACAAGCAATCCTTGGGTTTTTTTGCCTTGGTAGAAATAAGGAAAGTAATTAACTTTAAGTTCCTGAAAGCAAAGATCAATACATTTCTTCTTGTGGAAAAGAGTGAATGTTGTCAGTATGTTAACCTGTAGAATTTGTCTCACTGTGAGAATAGTTGCTGACTCGGGTCATTTGGCTGCTCATTCTGACAGTGTTATTTAATTACTGGAAGCTTGGGGTTTGTAAGCTACAGAAATCCAATAGTAAGCAGAATTTGGGGCAATGCTTCCTTTGATATGCAATAAATACTGGATTCTGGTGTAGAATAAGAAGAACATTATGAAGGAAGCTGTGTGTCATTCAGTGATTAACAACATCTCTGAATGGATGCTTGCAGTGTTTACTGCAGAAAGATTGCTCCCATGCTGGCTAATTACAAAACTTGCTATTTATTTCCTTTTGCTTAGAATTAATATTGTGTCACCAGAATTTAGTAATAATTATGCAACCCTCTAAGGATAAATAGAATAAATAATACTGTTTCTGAGAATAAGAAACAGATTCACATTTGAATCTGGGTGAAATAAAAGGGAGAAGAGAGAAAGGGCACCTCTGAAACTGGTTCATTCTTTACTGACTGCACTGACTTGAGCTTTGTCACTTGGGTCTTTGCTCAGTGGATGTCAAATGTTCCTGAGTTAGAATAATAAAGTGTTATGTTTCATCTAAAAGAAGCAATGGAAAATTGGACCCTTTCATTATTTATCATGCTGCATACTCCGTGCCATGCCAGAACAATCAGTGGGTAATTTAAGGGTCTCCTGCCTTGATACAGCCCTGTAGCACAAACACTAAGCCAAAAATTCTCCCCACTTGAACATTTCTCTAGAAAGCTTTGAAACTGCTGTGAAGGGATTTAGGCACCCAGTTGCCTTTGAAATTGGAACTTATTTCAAATTAAGCTTAAAGGGAATTGCTTATTTCAATTACCAAAGCCACTTGCAAAATCTTCAGCACCTATTAAGTAAATGTTTTTGTTGCAAGAGACTGTGGAAAAAGTCAAAGTGCTGCTTGAGATTTTTAAGAGTAAATAGAGATTTGAATGTTTACAAATAAATATTCATTTTTTAAAAATATATATTACTACTCCACACTTGCAAATATTTTGTTGTCCTTAATGTGTCTTAAGCAGATGACCAAAAGAGAAGGAATTAGTCCAAGATGAGGCAGATTTGTTTGCAGGTCTAGAACCCTGCTTTCTTGATCCTCAGTCTCAGGATTAGTTTGCATACAGTGCTGAAGATAGTGTAGATTTTTTTAAGTGGCATCACAGTAGTTTACATAAAACATGAGCTTTCGAATAGCACTTTTTTTCCAAAGGTTTTTTTTCAAATTTGCTGCTGCAAAAGGAGTATTACAGCAGCTAGATTCTGTTTTTTTAAAATTCACCACAGCTGAGCACTGCAACATAACTTTACTATAGTAGGAAGAAACTGTATCCCACTTATTGCTACTGAGAAAAAAATTAAAGCTTTAGAAAATAATCCTCATAAATCTAAGCATTGGATTAAAATATTTGGAAAGAAATGCCCAATGTTTTTTGTTGGGCTAATTCACAGCGCTACTTCCAGTAAATATTAAGAAATGGCAATTATCACCTGTCACAATCCTTGTTCTGAAAACCTAACAGGATATCCTGGATTCCCTCATCTGAGTAATGCTTCTTAAACCCACTGTTCCCATATCCAGACCACATACATTGAAGGGCTGACCCAGCACAGAGTTTGATTGCACAAATGAATGTTCTTCTACTCAGTTAAAAATAAAGTTACATCAAAGAAAAAAATCTTTGTCTACACACCTGCAAGTTATTTAGCAATGTTTGGTAGCTTGCTGATAGAAATCTTTTATATATGCTACTACATAAAACATTCGATTTCATGTCAAACACATTTTTTGTTAGGTAGCTGTATTCTCTTGCTGATGGTTGTTAATAAAATGTCACCACTGACACTGTCCAGATCAAATCCTCTGGAAGGTTTCACTGTTACCTTTCCAGATCTGAATTTTTAACATTATTGGTACTTGAATGCAAAGCTGAGTAGTGACATTTCTGGAACAATGTGCCATAAAAGTAAATATGCTAGACAGGGCCCATTATTATGTTAATATGTTCTTGTTAATATAGTAGGGAGAATTCTAAGTGTTAATCACCATGGAAGAATTATGAGTCAGTGGCCAAGTGATTAGCATGCAGTTCCATTATTTGCTCTTCAATAAACAATCCTGTCAGAAAATCCAAATCTGCGAGCACCATTTTAAGGAAATATCATTAAAACATTAAACTTGATGTGTCCAATTTAGTTAATATATAACTAAATCAGTACACACTTCAAGTTTCCTATTGATTTCCATTCTATGGAAATGATATGAAACACAGCATAGATGAATATGAAAATTTCAGAAACCTTCATTTCATGGCAGATTGTTTTGTCCTAAGTGCAAAACTTGCCACTTTCTAAGTGAAGAACTCATTACTGAGGAAGCTACTTTTTTTTTTCTGGTGAGAGATGTTCTTTTAATTGCAGAACTGTGGGCACGCGGTAGCAGCTGTGATCTGTGACTGCTGCTGACCCCTCTGGTGGCTGGGACAGTCTGAGATGTTCCTGAGGGTCACTGAGGCTGTCCAGGCCAGTTCCCTCAGTCCCATTCATGTCCCAGAAGGCTTGTGCTGCTCTGCTCCTGACTGTTATGAGACCCAAGACATTTTCTGCACAGTGAGTGCAAGTACTTAATGTGTTGGAGCAATAGGAATTACATTGTCAGAGAAGCCTCTAACCAAACCTTTCAAGGAAAAATTAATCTTTTTCCCTAAGCTGGAAATTCCGCTCTTAGTACATGTAAATCAAATTGCCATTAGCTAATTTTAAAACCTAAACAGGATTTCTCTGAAACTCTAAATTATGAGGGCTGCTGCCTTCATTCCTGAGGCTTGGGGGTCCAAGGGTGAATTGCTGTGCCACAAGCAATTGTGCCTCAGCCACAAGTTAGGCTGAGGTAAAAAGGAAATGCAGGATTTTACTTGCTGACTCTGAAGGTTGGTTGCTTCCATAGATGAAAAATAAATCTGTTACTGTACATATAAAATGAGCAGTGGAGTAACACTAATTTGTTGTCCAAATCCCTTCTCATGAGTGCCCAGTTCAGCACTGTTTCTCCAAGGCTGGGCATGCATTTTGCATCTCTGCCAAGTTACTTTATAACTCTCATTGTACTGACATTTTCTGAGGTAATATTGGCACAGAACAGTATTTTCCATGTGTGTTTCATGGAGTCCATCCTACCTATCTGTACGTTGACAGAAGAAGACAGAAATGTTTTTGAGTGTCTTGTGCACAGAAAAATGAATAGTTTTTGCAATGTGGCCTTGAACTGAAAAGGTGTCAGGCTACCCACCTTAGATTCCTGTCCCTAGACATTTGGGCACAGCTTTGTAGTGTAATTGTAGATGTTCTCCCAGGACATAAAAAAGGTGAAAATTGAACTTATACTTAAGAAACTAACCTTGCTCTTTAGAGCATTTTACATGGTCTGGGTTGTTTGTGAGCTCTATCTGATACTGGATCTCTTCTGCACTGCTCAGATTTGCTTTAATTGTAGAAGTTGCTCAAGAACTGTGCTACTAAACTGCTATGGAATTGTTTATTCCTTCAGCCGAGCTGTTTTCAAATACTGAGTTATTTTCAGTGTACCAGATCATATTATTGAAGCTCTTAGTGTGCTGGTATATGCTAGCTCTCTCGTGACTGGAATGCAAAAGTGAGTATTTCCTGGGTTTTATTTTTGTTTTCAGAAGGCAGAGGTTTATATTTCTCAACTAGAGGACAATCTCTGCATGATTTAGAAACTAAATATGGGATGTTGCAACAAAATGACAGTTGTTTTTAATGAAACTTTAAATAAAAGCTTTAAAAATTGTTATGAAGCACACAAACTCAAATAACGGCTTGCATGGAATTAAGTTTTCTAATTTCTGCTTGTCATCAAATTTAAGCCAGAGTTGCTTTCTCTTTTATTGTATTTAGATACTAAACAGTTATTTGGAAACATTATAAGAAATTTGCTCTTTGAGATGCAGTGAAGTGAAACTGTTTAAACTTCCAAACCTTGGTGAAGTTTTCAAGCTACTGGTGTTCAGTGCATTGTGGCTGTCATCTTCCTCTCTAGCAATTAGTACAGGTTCATGAACGTATGAATAAACTGGTAGGTAATGATGTGTTGTCTTTTTCTGCTACAACTGTAGCCACCATTTTTCTCCTGTTTCATCTCATCTGTGCTAAAATCTGTAATGAATTTTTGTACCATCAACTGTGATAGAAGCAAGGCTAGAAGAGAATAATTGATTACTTTGACCACAAGGCCAAATATTTCATTTTTTTTCCTGTACTTCTAGTTCTCAGTCATTCTGTGCTTTCTGGCAAAGCAGGCAATGGTGAAGGTTGATAGAGAACAGTCACTTTCGATCCTGGATATCTAACCCCAGAAGGGTTTGAAGGAGGTTACACTGGGATTCATTTACACAGGGGAGAGAGAGACCTCATCATCTCACATCCCCCAAGCCTGAAGGATCCAAGTGAGATGGGGAGGAAGGAGCAGATACTTGAATCTGGGTTTTCCATAAATTTTCCATAAATATTCTTCTTACCACAGTGCCTGACACATTACAGACATGACTTCTTTTTTCAGTTTCTCTTGAACTCTGAAAACACTGAAAAAAACCCAATTTAGTCCCTCCAGGAAGATGAAATCTTGACATGTTTTGCATGGGGGGAAATGATTTTCTATGTGCCTGTAGTATGAGAGTATGTCATTAACCCTTCTGCTCTCCTGATCTAAAATGAGGCTGATCCACAAGCAGACAGAAGCAGGGATAGATCTTGTTCCTTATATTAATGGAGTTAGGTATTAACTGTACTTGTTTACCAGGTGCTGAAACCCATCACTACAGAAGACATGCACATAACTTTAGGCATGTCCCTCAGGAAACACAGTAGGAATTATGGATTGGTTGGAAATACTATCTTGAGTACTGATTTTTTTTCAGATCCTAAGAGTTTTGCTTCATGCTTTATGAAAGCAAGTTGTGCAGAGGGCCGTTTCAGGGGAGGGCTATTCCTATTTTTAGTAAAATTCCAAAAAAGGGAAGCAAAAAAGAAAGACGGAGGCTTCTGCTCTCACGACTTCACCATCAGGGAAAGGAAGAGCACAGCCAAATGTCCAGCAGCTGCCAGCCTGTATGGGTTTTTCCCCCTTTTGGCTTTATGTCCCCCCACTCAAAAACAAGCTCTGTAAGAGGTAAACCTGCCTTGTAATGTTTATGTTGTTTCTAGAAGGCAGATTCATCTAAGGGGGGAATATTAGTCCTTTTCCTTTTAGGCTGATTTTCAGCATCAGCCCGTTTCAATGTAAATACCAACAGAAAGACAAACCATCTTTAAGAAAAAAAATGCAGCAGAAGCAGGCTTGAACTAACATTTCCAAGAGGCTCAAATATTTTAATGAAAACAATCATTTGACCTTGTCAACTTTGAGTAATCGTATTAGATTTTTTTTCACTAACTGTCTCCAGCAGCCTTTGAAAAAAAAAAAACAACTTGCATTTCAAAGGGATGCATAAGATGAGCTGGTATTCTTAAGGAAGATCTAAGAACAGTGGAGTGTACACTGTTAGCCAAAGAGGCCAGCTACAGAGAGCCAGAGACCTGTCCTTGTACTCATCCCCTTCCATCCTGCCCCAGCCTTTCATTTCTGCTCAGGGTTATTTGTGTCTGCAAAACAGGATATTCAGCCAGACCTTCCAGCAACCCCTGGCAATCTGCATGGTTTGATGAAGTCCAGTGACAGCCTGTATATCCTCAGTTAAGCAAATATCATGTCCTGGTGGGTAAAAACTTAAATTTAAACTTAAAAAAAAATATTGTACTTACATATAAAAAGCAGTGCCCTAGCTGATTGAAGTGATGAGTTCATATTCTCTGCTTTGCTGCTGTGAAAATCTTCACTGAGGTGAGAGTCTTTTAAACTGGCTTAAGCACAGTTGTTCCGGTATGTATGCACCTTGCCTATTAACTGAGGTACTGCAACTAATACACAGTGTAAGCTGAGGTGATCTTTGAGTGAAAACCATACTGGATTCAGGAATTTGCTGTTTTTTCCCTGAAAATAGCAACAGTATCTGCAACCCAAGATGGCAATTGCCAAATGGTGCTTTTTCTTCATCCTTGTTTCTCTTTGTTCATATCAGGCTTAGTGGAGTGTGCAAGCAATCAAATTCCTGTCATTGTAGCTTGTACTAAAGGCTGTTGCACAGAGAAGAGACCCAGCAGCTTCTTCAGTTCAGTTTAGAGAAAAGAAGAGAATCTGATGTCAAATACAGCACACGCACAAACAAAAATGTTTACATGTTTCTAAATCATATAACTGAGTGAGTTTACATGGGGTTGTGCATCTAATGAGTAACTAGTGGGTAATTTCCATTAATAGGGATGTTTAAGAGCAGAGAAGAGGCCAGACTCTCCAGGCCTTCCAGCTGGCACCTGACCATGTGCATAGTTTCATCCTCATAATACAGCTCCAACCTGAAATAAGAGTTTCAGCTCAGGGTGTCACCACACCATGACAAAGAGGAAAGCTGCTCTGAAAACATCACTTGCTGCCTTTGCTTGCACAAGTCAGGCAGGGAAGAGGATGTACAAATACATTTGCTGTCACCACAGCAGGCAGGGTACACGCCACTCTGTTGGTGGCCCAAAAGGTAATGTATCCCTTTGGTGAGCAGTGGTGCTCTTTGAAGGCCTCATTTTAAAGAGGGTTAAGTCCCCATGGAAGATGTGGCAGGACAGATACCTTGCTACACCCTGGTATTCCAGTAATACTGGGATAAATATCTCAAAAGTACTCATAAGTACCTTTAGCTCTTTCTGTTGGGCTGGCAGTTGTTGAAGAAAGGCTTCTTTGGGAAATATCCAACTATTTTTTTTGTCTCAGCCATAAGTACTGTGAGAATATCCTACCTCTCCATTTCTGTGCTTCTGGTTGCTACAAAATCAATAAATTCAGAGCATATAAAAGCCAAGCATACTTTTAGGGAAAATTACTAAAACTTTGAAAAACGGCAGAAAAAACTTTTCTGTATAAACTGCAAAAATTTCTTCAGAATGAACTGAATAAACACTGCTGTTGACAGCTAAGCTATTAGACGTTTTTAAGTCATTTGGTCTTTTCACATCCTATCACCTACTATCTTCAGTTACTCTAAAAATCAATTAGCTAATGCTATAGCATAATTATAGTATTAGCATGGGATGCTATTAGCATCCACAGTGGTTTTTTTCATGGCTCCTGGGTTTCATGGAGCATCACATGACGTGTTCCAGGGTATCATGCATAGTTTGCTGCAACCAAGAGGCTTAAAATCTAAAAACTGTTTTTATTGGTTTGGTGAAATCAGGGATATTTTGCTGTTCAGTGTCTTTCTAATTTGAAATAACTAACTAAATTAAAAAAAAAACTAATTAAAAAATTCAAAAAATTCAAAACTTGAGCATCTATTACAAGTATCACTTGGCACCTCTGTATAGTTTCCCAGATACTCAAAAGCACATGCTGCTTCTGTTGGAGGCAATAACATCT
The DNA here is from genome assembly GCA_013400315.1 of Bombycilla garrulus. Lineage (NCBI taxonomy): Eukaryota > Metazoa > Chordata > Aves > Passeriformes > Bombycillidae > Bombycilla > Bombycilla garrulus. The sequence continues at coordinate 2,049,415 of VXBU01012407.1, read as the reverse complement.
TAAAAGCCAGACTGCTTCAATCATGCTGCTTAGTTGAGCATAAGAAATGTTTTTTCACAGCAGAGGCTATTCTCTGACCAGGTTACTTAGAATAGCAGGCAAGAAGAGAGTGCAGTAAAAGGAATGAACTCCTTCACTTCTGCAATTCCGTGGTTTGAAGGCATCCAGACTGTTGAATTTAATGGCCACCATTATACATAACTCGTATGAGTTTGTCCTTTTGAACCTGTTTATGTTTCTGTATTGTAAAACATTACTTGTTTGTGAAGGTAGGTTATGGATGTTATATTTAACTTGGGGTTTCTCTGATGCCTGCTGGCTGGTAATGTTATTGGGTGGCCTCTAGTTCTTGTTTTGTGAAAAATAGTTAATAGCCATTTTCTACCTACGTCTTCCCTACTGTTCTTCTACCTACCCTGCACAATTCGTAGAACATTGTCTTCCAAAAACTTATGGATCCAAATTTCAAGTTCTAAGCCATATTTTGGTAGCTATGACATTTTCCTTTGAGAATACAGCAAAAAGTTGTCCCTGCTTAAGGAAGAGGATGAGACAGAGGGGTGGTGCTAATACTTACTTTTGGTATATGGCTGTTTCTTTGTGAGCTCTCAAGTGGAATGACAAGCAGCACATGGTGTTAACTACCCTACTTTACCCTGCTTTTAACTGAGATCATTCAGCATTGATTATGCTGGAAATCTGAGCAGAAATTCAGTATGAGATGGGTCTTGGCCCAGTGTTTTCACCACTTAAACTGCTATAAGGAATGGATGATGACAGATCATGGGGAGAAGTGTAGAAGATGTTTTTGATTCTTTTCAAAGTTTCAGCTTTAACTGTGAATATTCTGAGGCTCATCCAGGATAATAAAAGTGTTTTTTAAAGGTATTTTTAATTCTTTAGTTTAATATGCTGGAAGAACATACTGCATTTTAAAGTGCCAACAAAGCATTGCTAATGGATATTTGTGGTTAGTCTGGTACCTTGCAAAGCTCACCTTTGAATCCACATGATTGGTTGTTTGGTTTTTTTTGCTAGGTGAAGCAACAGTGAAGAAGAAACCAGCTCCGAAGACTCCTCCAAAAGCAGGTAATTTGCTGCATGTGTCACCCACATTTACCAGTGCAACTGTTTGCCTACTAAGTTTGTTTGCATATGTGATTAAATGGTAGGTAAGTCAAACTTATTTACACTGTACTAAGAAGTAAATTATGAGCATCCAAAGAAGTTACTCTCAGATGGACTAAAGCAAAATCCTACGAAGTGTCAGCAGTGTGTAACTTATGCCCTTTTGCATGTCCGCAACAAACCTTGGCTTTCTGTGACAGAAATTTTTCTGTGTATCACAGAATCCTCTGCATGAGTAGCTACCACAGAGAAGGTGATAGATTCTACTTTTCCTCATCACTGGCATTATGGTAACCTGTTTGTGTGTTTGCAGTCTCCCAAGCAAAACTATCTGTATTTAAAGTTAAAAGGAAATTTCCTCTATAGGAACCTCTTTTCAGTGCCTTAAAACTTTGCCAGACTTTTCAACTGTTCAAGCTGCTTCTCTATGCCAGATATACACCTCAGCCTAATTTCCTTCAGATATTTTCAAAGCAAAAACACTTTTAAAAGGTCAAGTCTAGAGCGAGGGGAAACCCACTTTGTTTTAATTACTTTGAAAAAGAAAAGAAAGCACTTTTTTCATGCCTGGTAACCCCATGCTTTGTAAAGGATTTTACATTTGGCACTGAGGTCATTGTAATATTAGCGAACCCCTCTTAGCATTTCTGTCAATATGTCCTCAAGTCTGCCCCCTTCCCCTCCATTACACACACAAAAGAATGATTTCTCTGTCCTGCTGCTTTTATAAGCAACGGTGTAGGTTTCACCCCAGAGTTGTCCAGCCTGTGGTATTTCTGGCATCTGTGCTTAGCAGCTACCAGGGGTCTGACACTCTCAGCAGCACAGCTGAGAGCAGGAAGGAGCTCTGTTAGCAGGACATGTTCTGCCATCTGTTGATACTCAGGCAGTGAGAGGGAAGAGAAGGAGGAATGCCTGATTCATGAATAGAGGGGAATGAATGGGACTGCAAGGTTTAAAAGCACTGTGATACACAAACAAAAAGATCCATCATCGCTCATGGCAAAATTTAGCACGATGGAGGAAAATATCAATTTCTTTTCTTGTCTCTCAGGACGTTTCTGTGCCACATAATGTTTATCTGGCTGCTGAAGCCAGAATTCTCATAGGCAGATCTTGAGTCTTAAATTTTCTGAATTCTGTTGATGACATCAGGGAGCAGGTTTGCAGACCCCCTCAGCACATGCAAATTGATAAGTAGTTTGCTGGAGCCATTCTTCAAAAATACAAAGATCAAAAGTAAAAGAAGATTTTTTTCCACAACAAAATTTCATAAACTATATATTTGGAATTGGTGGTAGGCGCCATTATTTTTGTCTTTTGAATGTCTGTATCTTGGTCTTGCATGAGCAAACTTTGGATGGGTAAATTTTTATTGCTTCATTCCCCTAGAATTAACAAATCCACAGAATTTTTTTCATTGCAAGCAACAGATAATTGCTAATCTGGATTTCAAATGCTGCTCTGAAACAGCTGAGTTGAAATGTATGTGTTTTGAATTTTAAAAAAATTTACAGTCATTTAAAGGGATATTTTATTTATTTTATTTTTTTTCCCTTCAGCTGCTCCTCCTCAGATTACTCAGTTCCCAGAAGACAGAAAAGTCCGTGCAGGTGAATCAGTGGAATTGTTTGCCAAGGTGGTAGGAACAGCACCCATAACTTGCACCTGGATGAAATTCCGTAAGCAGGTAAATTTTTTTCTGCTCTCCTTTAACGATCAATGAAAAAGCAGAGCTGGAAAGGAGCACCAGTGACTATCTCCCATTTTTCCATCTACCTTCCCAAGGAACTGGCAAAATCCATGTAGTTCCTACAGATATTTTCCTCACCTCTACTGAAAACGTTTCACTGATGAAGATTTCACAACCTCCATTAGCAAATCATTGTTTGTGTAGCTACAGTGTTAGAATTTTTTTCCTAATGCCAAACCCAAATCTTTCTTGCTACAGTTTAGCCCTTTTGCTGGTTGGGTCCTCCTGTAACCAATGATAGTTCCTTTGGGAAAAGTCTTAGACCTTGAATTAAAGGATAGTGATGGAAAAGATACAGATATCTGAAAAGTATATGTCACAGGGGACATTTCTCTTCTTTGCTGATGCTGGGTCTAAAGATATGTCAGAGGGGCAAAATACCATATAAAAAACTTGAGTGAATTGTCTTTCAACACAAATGTCACCATACAGGGCACAACAGCAATCTATGCCATCAGTGCCCTCAATCCCTAGGTTTAAAGTTCCTTCTACCTGAATTAACATCTTTAAACTATATCACATGTCCATAAGGACAGTGTTTAAAGAGAGTTGCTTTAACAAAGCTATTTAAAATCACTTTAAATCAAATAACCCAATGTGCAAGTTCAGACTGGAAGATGAAGTGTCACGTTAGGACACAGCAAACAGAAATATCTGCTGTAGCTGCTGTTCTGTTTATTTCGTTCTGAACTTGTTATGCACTCTATAGAACACAAATAAAAACATCTCCTCCTAGAAGGAAGTTTAGACTCTAAATCCAGACATGTCAGCATTTAATTGAAAGAATTCAAAACAGTTTGTTAGTGCAAAGGGTATTCCAGAGTCCATCCTTGCTAACTCCAAATAACTTCTTACTTTAGGGGAAAGGGTGGGTTTTTTCCTGAACTCTTATATTTCCTTAAAATTCTTTAGCTTTAAGACTGGAGTTAACCACTGCTTTCCACAAAAAAAGAGGTCTCAGAAGCTTCAGTGACAATCAGTGTTTGATTTTGCTAAGCTCTGTCTTAACATTTAGGTAAAATGTACCCCTCAAAAGTGAGTTTCTGGTTTGTGCAGAATTCTAAGTTCATTGTTGAATACAACAATTCTATTTACCTAGATTTTAAGGCCTTTTTTATATGCAAGATCTATGTGATAACAGGGACTAGCAGCTCCTAATGCCCATATCAGATCCATAACCTGTGATTCAATATATTTTCTCCTTTTTAAAATGCTATTTCTACCATCTTTATACTTTCATCTTTAGTTATCCACTATGAAACAAAGTAAAGTATTGCAAAATCATAAATTAGGATGAAAAAAATTTTAAATTATTCATTCTGATGAATGAGATACAAAAGAAATAAAAACTTCACGAAGGTTACCAAACACTGTAGGAGGACAAGTGAGGGCAGCAGTCTCTCGTTTATTAATTTAGTAGGGGAGCCACTTACTGTGTCCTGTGCTACACCATAATTTCACTTTATTTTTCACTTACACTTCACCACATATTGTTTTACACTTGGATTTCCTCCTTTTCTATAACTGTGGTTGATTTCAACTCTGTTCCATTCCCAGTCCTAAAAGTGAAAAGCAGCCAAGTGTTTTGACAATTTACTGGGAGTTACTTGTAGTTGTCATTTGAGCTGATCCAGCGAGAGGTGAGCCGTGGTTTCAGCCCTGGCACTGTTTGCTGCAGCATCCTCTCCATGTTTCCTCCTCACATTCCCTGAGGTGCATGAGAGCCACAGAGGCCTCTCTCAGATATATTCCAAAATGTATTTTTTGCTTGACAAAGGGAATATCACAAACCTGTGGCCCATACTGCTGTATGCCGTGGCAGTGTAGTGGAGGGGTGCTGGAACTGTGCTGAGCTAAAGAGGGGAAAGCCTTGCAAAGCCTTGGAAAGCTGCTTCATTAGCTGAACCCAGCACTGAACACTGCCAGCTGTTGTTTCTACAGCTTCTTAAATACAACCAGTGACTTTCTTTTAGGATCCCGAGGACCCAACCCATGTTCCCCACAACCACTGCAAACCACTGAGCATCCTTTCAGGGCTGCCTTTTCATCCTTTCAGGAATTTCTCTGCATCCTTTCAGGGCTTTCTCTGTATCCTTTCTGGGCTTTCTCTGCATAGTGCAGATCTAGTTCTACTATCATCCCTTGACTAAATTTAATGAAGCAAAAGATAAAAGACAGTTTAGAATCTCAGAAGTGTGTCGGCAAGGTGGATCAACTTTCAGTATAATTTAACCCTACATAATCCCATTTTGCAACTTTCTGTTTGAGTTATTGTAGGAAAATCTTTCTAAAGTTACTTTTGGGCAGATAGCAGTGCATGTTTTTTGTCTCAGTTGAGGAAAGAGCAGGGAAAGTCCTGTTCTTAAACTTATGATTTCTTGTTCTCTGAATATATAGAACAAGATAAGGCAGACTAAATAGCCTGAATTTTTAATTAAATTCTGAGAATGGCTTGGAAGAGTCACTTATCTAAGAAGGAAGTGGTGGGAGGAAGAAGGGCATTGACATTATGTTGTCTGTTTCATAAGAACACAGTGTACAGCTTCTATAATTGCAGTGTAGCATCATGAGGTTTTTAAAGAACTTTCGTGTCTCAAGCTAATAATGATTAAAATCTAAGTCACCTTGGCCATTTATGCTATGATAGCTCTGTTTCAATTAAAAAACAGTTCATAATATACCTATGGTATTCAGCAGAGATTTGGAGTTTTGCTTCTCCAGAAAATTAAAATGCTATGGGAAAGCTCAGTCTGCTCTTTGAATGTCTCTCTGTACAGCTGTAGTATTGTATCTCCATTTCATACAACATTGTCTTCACTTTGAACAACTGAAGTTTGAACAAAAGTTTGAACGACAATAAACTGTTACCCTGGTTTGTGTGGAAGTACAGAATAAGCCTGGTTAAAACAAGAGGGCAAAAGTCACAGCTAAGGATGGTCTGCACCCTGAGCCTCTGAGGGGGGATGCCAAAGGAACTAAGGCTGAACCCTTGTTCCACTGTGGTTTCTCTGAGATGTGTGAGACCAGGCTTTGTTCTTTTGACAATTGCACAGTTTGCACTTTCAGCCTGTCAAAGAGAAATTCAGAAGTGAGGCTCCTGTTCCTTAGTGGGGTTCCAGCAACACCAGTGCTCCCTGTGGCCTTGGCAGCTCTGGAGCCATTATAATGTTCCACTGCATTTCTAGATGATTTGTGTTGATTACAGAGCTTACCAGCTGCACATACTCACTTCTGTAATAGAGTTATTTGCAGATAACACTCAATATGGTAACACTGTATTGTGCTTTGAGCTCTTTCGGATACAAAGAAACCTATCACATCATTTTTCTTTTAATTTGGCAGATTCAAGAAAATGAATATATTAAAATTGAGAATGCTGAAAACAGCAGCAAGCTAACAATATCATCGACAAAGCAGGAACACTGTGGATGTTACACCCTAGTTGTAGAGAACAAACTTGGCAGCAGACAAGCTCAAGTCAATCTTACAGTTGTTGGTAAGTCCAAAATAATACTTTATTTATATTCTTATTCTTCAGACACCAGTCTGTATTTTCATTTTACATAATGATGTGCAACAGGTAAATAAAATAATCAGTTTAGTTAAGAAGACTGAATTAAAAGCTAGTACTTCAAAAAATGGACATTATAATAAGGACTATAGGCAAGATCAGTAGGGCTATACTGTGTTTATTTGGAAAAATTCCTAATTCCATGGTGATAAAGATATAAAATAGCTCATGCTTAAAAAAAAATCCCCCCACAGGATAAAAACATCTCATGTCTCCATTTTAATTTCCTACCATGGTCTGTTGTTTCACAGGGACAGAAAGCAGTGAATAAAGACTGTATGTTTTGAATATGGAGCCCTTCATCTGTGGGCTTTTACACAGGTATCCTAAAGCTTCAAACAGCCCTGTCAGGTGACACTCCCAGGCCATCAGGTTTGTTGTAGGAGCCTGTGGACAGCTGCACAGAGATGCAGACTGGGACAGTTGCAGTTTATTTGCAGATGAAGCTGCAGCCTAGTGAGGATCAGCCAAAATCTAGATCTGTGACATCCAGCTCTGAAAGGGCTAATTGAACCCACCTCGGTGTGGATGCACAGCAAAGAGCTACCAGGGAAATCCACGGAAGTTCCACAAGCAAAGATGAGATTTGGCTAAAACATTAGTGTGGGGGATGGGTCAGTTTCTGGGCTCTGTTACCTGAGGCCTGCACAGGGGTTATCACATAACGTGGTGCCTGACAGCCACCTGGGTGTGAGCAAGACAAGAAATGTGGGTGTGAGGCCAAAGACGAATGTCTGACTCCAGTGAAACCAGTGGCAAAATACCTTTACCCCAAGTGGACTGGAAATTCATGCCAGCAACCCAGTGAATGCCATACGAGGTTTAATGAGTACAATCACACTTTCAGGTACAATATCCACTGAGGCAGACTGAATGTGACTCAACTGCATGTTGCTCTACATACTGTCAATAGAGGCTTCCTGATTATTTAAATTAATTCCATTCATCCAGCCTGTGGTTTTAATTGCAGTTAAAAGAGAATTGAATGGATGAGTATAAATATCAAGTAGATTCCAACAACATGCCAGAGAATTTAAGAACAGAAGAAAATAGAATCAGTATTTTTCCCATGATACATAGATAAACTGTACTACCCTTCCAACAGTGGGTTGTACAGGTCAGAAGTACAGCTAGGTTAAAAATGAACACCACTGGTCCTTGAATAAACATATACATTTATGTTTATTCAAATAACATGCTGAGTTGAATGGGTACAGGTTTTGGCTGCAAAACCCCAATACATCTGATTAGCAGCTGGAAGAATGGCAGGACATTAATTGCTCTTCATGTTTCCCTCCTTTTCACTCTTTCCTAGGCAACTGCTGCAGGCAGCTAATTGTAGCAGGTTATTGGGCAAGATGGACTTTTTTTAGCTACACAAGGCCGACAATTCCTATTATCTTGTTACTGTGTGAGCCTTGACTCATTATTATATAAGTCACTGGTTTATATCCTTTGGAGTTAATTGGTTTGAAAGTCTTTGAATTCTATAACCTTATAAAGCTACATCTCAGCCTCCTGCTTTGCTCTTCCTAAGAAATGTGCCAGAGGACCATGGGATTCCCAGAGATGCTTTTGGGAGAGTTGAGTGGAGAATTCTTACAACGTGCAGGAGTTTGCCATGTGTTTTGGCTGATGACAAGCTCTCTGTTTCCAGCTAAAAAGAATAAATTCCATCTTGAAAAATTGCCAAGCTCTTCAGTGAGACATCTCGCTGATGTCAGCACTGCCGAAGGCATGACAAGGCCTCATGGCTCCTAGCTTGCTGCACATGTATTTTAAGGCCAGATTCTTCCATCTGGGCACACACAAATGCGGGAAAAGTGAGAAAAAAATGCCTTTCTTCTAGGAAGGGGGTTAGAATTTCACTACTGAGATAAAATCCTTCACTACTGAGATAAAATCCTTCACACTGTTTACACCTTTAAAGGTGTCAAATGTTCACTGAAGTTGGAAAGTACTTTTCTCTAAAGCTTGTCAGTCAAAATAGGGAAGCTATGTTCCTCTGAATATACAAAACCTGAGACTTCTCAGTCTACCAAAGCTTATCCTTAGTCCTAAATTCCTGCCTGTCCATTCTCTCTGCTGCATCCCAAGTACTGGGAAGAAACTTGCCCTCCCTGCCCTGACCCCACTTTCACAACAAGCATTGGTGGAGAAAGTCCTGGTGCTAGAGATCATCTCTGTTTGCCTCAGCCCTTTGTAATAAGGCTCTAAATTCTTTGTGAGCTGCCTCCCTGTAAGCTTGCTGAGAAAAGGCACGTCCATGTGTGTGTTGTGTGCTCAAAACACTGCTGCATGACCACGCTGCACAACTGAGCCTTGGTTGTGTTGCAAGTACAGATACAGAACATTTGCTTTCTGGAGGAGTGTGTCTGAGCAGAGCCAGAGCTGCGTTTCTCAAAGGGCTAGCTAACAGGCTTTTCTGAACTTTAGCAAGTCAAAGACATTTGTTAAAATAGAAAATGAAATAAATGTGGAAATAAAGATGTATTTATTTTATTATTACCTCTTGCAACCATGACTTCAAAGTCTTCATGCTGATGGGCAAGTTTCTTATGTGAAATAAATAAATAAATATTTCTCAAATTAAATTTGGAATGTAACACATGTCAAGGAGCAGGTTGCCCAGCAAAGTTGTGCAGTCTCCATCCCTGGAGGTATTCCAGTTCAGACGGGATAAGCATCTGAACAATCTTGTCTGACCTTATAGCTGATCCTGCTTTGAACAGAAGCTCTAAAGACCCTCGTGAGGATATTTAAGACCATCCTGGATCTTGGTTTTATACTTGCAGTTGTCAAAGACCTTTCTTTACAAAAAAACCCAAACATTATTGACTTAACCTCCAATCAGAGGACAAAGGATTGAGCTTATCTGCCAGGATTAAAATCACAAATGATCCTGCTATGATTTAAAACCTGAGTCCTAGATTTAAATTCTATCTGAGTACAATTTGTAGAAATTAGTTTTAATAATGATGTTTAAGGAAACAAAGATACCCTGCATTCCTTTGAATTTAGCTCCCAAAGTCTTAAATTTAACTGTCAGACTCAGGTCTGAACTACAATCTTAACTGAACAGTGCAAGGGTTCTGACACTTAAAAGCATTTAAATAGTTTATGATTTGATGCAGTTTGGGCCATGGGAAAGGATGCTCTTGAAAAAAGCCCAACTTCATTCTAAGGGGTTTTGCTCCCTTTAATGAATGTCAATGAACAAAATGTCTATTACACTCAGCCTCCAGTGTGAGCTGTGTGCAGTCCACACAGCAGATGCACTGATACATAAACAAGTCAGAGGAGAATTTTTAAATAATGGTGTGGTGCTGAGCACACAGCACTCAGCCACAAGGACTGAGCCTTGTGATTCATTGTGCAACTTTGTACAAGCACTAATAATACTGGGAGGCTTGCAAGACTGTGAGACACTCAAGTTAAGCAGTATTTTCTTTTAAAGGGTTGACTCGTCCCAAAATGTCCATGTTGAGCTCTTCTCTATTGTTATGATCAGCTCTCTTAAATAAGCAATTTCCTTAGCAAACTGATCTCTCTAGAGGGATTTTGTAACATGTTTCTGCTTCAAAATCAAAACAGCCTGATGTGAGATTGAGCTAATGGTTTATAACAGGGTATCAGATTGAAGTAGACTTGTGTTGCCAAAGCTGTTAAATGAGCCAACAATGAGCTTAGTGTAAAATGTGACTGATTTAGGCAAGATACAGCACTCACTTTACAATGACAGCAAGGAATATTCATTCCTTTCATGCCATTTATTGGATATATTTGATATATTTATCATATTTATGATTCTGAACATTTTAGCTGTGTGATTGCCCCAGATCTATAACCACCTTTGAAAAAGAAACTTGGTTTTCCTACTGGCTAAAGCTGGGTACTATGACAAGGAGTCAGAAGAATTTTTAGTATTCAACAGGAGTATCTAGCACTAGAGAAATAATCTGTTCTGCAGCTATGCCACAAGCTTGCCACATGCTTTTGGGCATATTGCTTCATGTTTCCATGCCTACTATTCAGGGTTTTTTTGATGATCAGTATTTTGTGAGTACTTTGGACATTTGTTCTGTCTTTTACTTTTTTAAAGACAGAAGTAGAAACACAAGTACTACCTAACCAGGGGCTGATTTTGACCAACCTTGCTTGTCTTTTATAAATCCTTTGGGATTTTTTACTGTTCCTGATATGGTGCTTTGTGTGTATATATGTATATCTATATATGTATCTGTATTATACACACACACACATATGTAAGTATCATGGTGATTAGTAAGCTCTATGGTAGATATATGCAAAAGAATGAGAACAAAAAAAGAGAGGCCTAAAGTTGTGATGTTTTTATTATCAGCATTGGTGCATGCACTGTATTTTGTAGCCTTCTCTGCTATTGGAAAGTGATAAACCAAGTTCTCAAAGACACACACATATATATAAGCACATTGCACACAGGCATGCAAGTAGTGTAACATGAAGTCACTAATACCTGCTCCTCTGCTCCATTCCATACTTGACTTGGGATGGGGAAGATACTTTCTGTGAGGAAGGTGTTACTTCTATGTCTTTAGCAGAATCTGTATGAGCACAGTGTTTGCAAGCACAAACGAGAAAATACAAGTTTACTTGAGAATACGGTCTGATCATCACTAACTCCAAACAATAGTCATTAAATGTAATGGTAGGATTATTAATTGCTGCTATGAAGGGCTTAGTTCTGGTTCCACAAGTTACATTTATGCAAGCTATATTAGCATTTGTTTTCTGCCCCAAAACTGTTACAAGGAAACGTAGTAGCAAAACCAGCAGTGCACAGACGCTTTCAGCACTGTGAATGCATTGTGTGAGATCCTGAGAAATCTGGCACAGTGCTCACCACTCAGACAGAGAGGACCCAGTGGTCAGGGTTCTGTGTTCCCTCTCTGGAAAAGTTAAGTGCGGACATCTGGGAAGCAGACAGTGAAGCGAGACATCCATAGACATTTTGACACTGAATATTGCTGCTCAGAAGTGCAAATATGAATTATTCTGAAGATCTTCTTTTGAAAAGCATCAGATTATATCTTGCAGTATCCATGTGATTCCCTGTTTACTGTCAGGTCAAGAATGCTGTGTATTTCCTAAGAATATGTGGGTGGACTCGCTCTGTAACCTTCAACCTTTCAAATTCCTCTGGATTGCTGGAGTATTTTTGTCACTGGTTTTATGGTTAAAGGGCGACTGCACTGGTGGTTAAGGAAGAGAGCAATGAGTCTTATGTTGCTGCTGTTGTAGTTCAAGGGTATAGTAACCTCCACTGTCAGTTTCCACTAATGCGTAGTGGCAAAACTCTGCAGCTATACCAAAACTAAATTTTCACAGAAAGATAAAAATGTGTAGAGGAAAACCAGCTTACACTGCTCTATGCATCAGTGCTGGCACACTAATCCAGATTTATCCCTTGAATGACCATGTAGTTTCAATGTCATTTCTATTAAGAGAAATTCCAGTAAAACTCCATGTATACTTGCTTTTTCCTGATGCTTATCTTCAGCTCTTTTTTTGAGGAAGAAAATAAATATCTTGACAATTGCAACAAAATTCCTGTATTTTATGTTGTTACTCAGAAATGATTAATAACAACTCCTGCACGCAAACATGGGGTTCCTAGGACCCAAACTCACTCCGGTGGAGACTAATCCACTGATAGTCCTACTAGGGAAACTCCTAAAATTTATTCTGACTTTCAGAGGGCAGGTTTGGGAGCTCCAATTCAATAAGTTATCAAAGCAGATACCTAACGAGCAGCACATGAGTAATCCGAACAGCTTGTTGATTCAGGCTCAGGAGCAGATGGTTTAGAAAAAGGCTCCTGAGAATGCATTATATATTTGTTTGTTCCATTAGGCCTGTGGCAGAAGGAGATGTTCTTGTGCTGAGGGCATTTGCGTGGGAGTGGTGAGCTCTGGTTTCGTTCCCAGCCCCATTCTCCTGTGTGTCCTCAGGCAAGGTCATTTTACACTTCCATGCCTCAGTTACCCCAACAGCACAAAGCGATGCTCTGGGCCACCAGTGTTTGTGAGCCACTTCATCCACAGGTCTCAAAAGGGCAGCTTTTAAATAACTTCATTTTATGTCAGAGTTGTCAGGAGGAGCAATGTGGTGGGAGTGTTCTGCAGTGTATTTTACAGGGGAGGTGTAAATTTCAAAGTCTGGACTAACAAATCTTTACCATGGGATCCTTGCCTCTGCTGGGGAGGCTGTTTCATTAGGAGAAAACTCATGTTCATTTCAGTTTCTCTTGAGTTGTTTTGCAGGAAAACTCAGGCGTCTTCTAGTTTAACTTTATCCTAAACCTGCAGTACACTAACATACAGGGTGTACATTAGTTACAGGTGTTGAGGCATAGCATCTCTGCTTGTAGCACTCCTCTCCCTTGGGAAAAGAGCTGCAGGGCGGAGTTTTCCAAGCAGAGCAGCGAGGTCTGCTATGACCCTGGGCCCTGTCAGCGATAGTGCCGAGCTCAGTTATGACCTTTTATGGTTTTGCTTTTCTCCTGCTGATGGATTTCCAATGAAAGCTTTGCCAGTGCTGTCGGCATGGACAGTGTTCAACTGGCTTTTGCAGCATATTAAATACCTTCCCTGGCTAAACAGCTTGTGGAACGAAATTAAATTGTTTCTTTCTGTCTGTTCTTTATCTGGCAGACAAATATCACAATAGCTAATAATAGTATTATACAGTAATATGATAACTGGATTTAGAAAGAAAACAAACCAATTTTGAGAACAGATAAAGAAAACTACTTCAGAGACGTTGCTAGTGCTGTCTCTGTTCTTAAAAGAAAGGGAAAAAAGACTTTTCAGAGGCTGTGGTTATACTGTTCTCAGTTTTCAGAGGCTTTCTGCTGGAATAGTATCTCTGCTTAAGAGCCAGGGCTGTGCGAGTTCTTAATGCACAGCAAACTCTATTGCCTCGCCTTGGCTCATCCTGTCCCTCACAGCAAGTAGCAGAACAATTTCCATTTCCCTGCACTCAGATAAGGAGATTGCTGCCTTTTTTGGTCTCTTGGAATGGTTCTTGTGTTCTGAGGGCTCTGTAAACTAAGCCATGTGGAGAAGGCAATGAGGTCTAGATAGCACAGTCTCATGTCACATGGGTGTCCTGGATGAGCTGTGAGTTCACCTCCAGTACAGAAAGAAAGTCCCTTTGCTTATTCAAAGGAATTTTCACAGAATCACAGAATATTCTGAGTTGGAAGGGACCCACAAGGATCATTTGAGTCCAGCCCTGAAGTGAATGGCCTGTGGAGGGATTGAACCCACAACCGTGGTGTTATTAGCAACATGCTCTAACTAATACACCACTGAAAATAAAGGCAATCACATCCACTCAAATTTGTCTGATAAACAGCAATGATTTATAGGCTGAGCATGCTTATTTTTATGCTTCTCAGAGTGCACAAATACAAATTAAAGTTTACTTCAGGCTGTATATCAAAACCTGTTTACAAAATATTTCTGAGACTTTATCTGAGGAAGAAGTGCAGCTGAATTCAGTTTGAGAGTAAACAAGTGTGTGTTTCAGTGCTGGTATGGTCTTAAAAGTGCCTTAAACATTTCATGTGGGGCCAGCTCATCATATTATGATTTGCCCTAAGGAATGCATTCCACAAAGAATAAACTGGAATCTGACCTTGCTTTTGGGGTACTGGTAATTTACACCTCCCTTTGTTGAGAAGCAGGAGGTTTTAATCTGTGCCTGGTTTGCTGGAGCACAGAGGGTCACAAAGCAGTAGAGCCCTCCTTTGTATCACCTCCAGTCTCCCCACTCCTCTCTGCTTGGCCTATGGCTCACAGCACACAGGAGCTGATTCTGCTGCTTCCTCTGTGCTTCTGGTGTCAGCAGCTTAATGCAGGCTCTGTGCTTCTGTGCAAACAGTCCCTGAGTCAGCTTTGAGGCCAAATTAGCTGCTTATCCAGCTCCTTTGCCTGCCACAAGGCCTTGGAAGCCAGCTTAGGGCAACCCTACTCATATTCCTAGAGAGAGTTACATGCAAAGGCATTGGAGTTTTGGATTCTGACCAGGTTTGACAGGACTGTGTGGATACAGCCAGTCTGACCATGATTATCTAGGATATCGTAAGTCCTGATTTAGGGGTTATGTAAATTAGCCTAGGCTACAGTACCCCTAGTTTCATATTGTTAAGATACCTTATGGTGGCTTTCTGTTGTTGTATGTAACAGTAAAATTGAAGTCAGGGCTCCATATTTTAATTAGTTCCTTCTGCTACAGAAATGTGCACAAGTACACTTTTGGATGCTCTCCCTTCCTTCTAGTTCACATATTGGATTGTAGCTATGGATTGTTCCAGAAGAGGAAGAACAAAATCGTGGCCCATTAAAGCTAACGTAAAGCCCTCATAATATAAGCCTAAGTATGAAATATGATTGTGGATGTCAAAAACTGCACATGACCTGCAGTGGAATACTGGAGACAGGCAGCTCAGGGACATTAATGGTATAGTAAACACTAGAACAGAAAGACAAAATAAGAGAATTGTGCTTGTCTTCCACACCCTCCCACACCCTCTCCTGATAGGGATTTCATATTCCAGAAGGGAATGTAGTTTGGAAAAATATTCTAGCTTTCAATACAGACAGATGAATACAGGGTAACCTTTAAAATCCCCATAGTATAAACTATTGAGAAACAAAACAGACACATGGAGAGACCATCTGCAGATTCTCTGAGTGTGCAGAGCCGTAGAATACCATCCAGTCTGATATCAAGTCATTTTTAAGCATGGCAAAATGGTACATATACATCTGTCATACTAAAAAAGAGCAAAGATTAGGCTTTCATTCCTGTTTATGATCTCCCATAGCAGCTACTACAGTATTTATACACTGAACAGATCTGCAAGCAGCAGCACATGATAGACTTCAAACAGAAATGTGCATCTTTCTGGCTCAGTAGAGTCCAGCCAAGGCTGCAGGTTTTCATCTCTGCCTTTTGGGAAAAATGCCTTAGGAATACAGAAATGTTCTCAAGGCTAGCAGATACTATTCTAAAGCCATGTAGCATTTCCTTTGCCACTGATGGCCCCTTGGCCATGAATGTTTCTTCTGCAGTGCTCACATACCAGCCTTTGTTCTGTAAACCAGGCTGGCCAGAGGGGCTCCAATTGTCTAGGTGAGTCATGGAAAGAGAGCTCACTGAGGAAACTGAGGCCTAGGAAACTGATAAATCATGCCCAGAGTTTCATTTGGAGACAGAAGTGTGTTGAAAGTCAGCAATGAGAGAGTGTATTTTCATGTCCTGCACAGGAAGCAGGCTACTGTGCTCTGCAAACATTGAAACATAGGCACACTTTCTTCATATAAATTCAGTGCACCTAAATTTATATGAATTTATTAAGCAACCTAACACTTTCTTTTTAGAGCAACACATACATCCAGGTTTGGCTGTGTGCATAACAGATGTCAGAGAATCTGCACTGCTTTGACAAACCTCAACAGATGCCACTGGGAGGTGATGGACTACTGGCTTGGCTTTTTCTTCAGAGTATTTTCCTCCTGCTATCTGCAACTGCTCTGTTCTGTTTGGATTTAGGAAAAATCGGCTGTTATTAATGCAAGTTTTGTCTGCATTTTGAGATGATGCAGTGATGGTTACATAGGAGGGAAACAAGACACAGAGCTGAATATTCCACTTCTGTAAAGATTTTGAGAAGGACAGAAAAATCATTCCCAGCGAGGTCTGCATGGATACCAAGTTGTAGTAAAAAGATGCTGTTGCCATTGTCTGACTGAAATCATACCGTGCCAGCAGCTCTCTGATGGCTGCTGTGGGTATGGGACCAACTTGCTGATACTGCAAATGGTGTGGGCACTGAATCCTCACTTCTTGCAGCTCCAGGGAGGCTGGCACAGGATCAGTACAGGGAAGAGGGGTGCTGCTCCTTGGGCACCAGGAGATCAAGATTTAGTTCTCATCTTTGCTACAATCTCTCTTTCTAATCTTAGACAAATCATGGAATTAATTTGGGATTGAGTCCATTATACATCTACTCTATAAATTCATGTTTGCTTCCATTCTGGCAGAAAATGAGGTGAGTAAAATGTGACCACTAAGCAGGACAATCAGCTGTTCCAGAGGTTAAGGACATCTGGTCTCTGACATTGTTTAACAAGGGATGTGCTGTATAACGATGACTCCTAGTGGAATGGTGTTTTAAGTGTTGCCAAAATGAATAAAGATAATCTTGATTCTGGCAGTCACTTTTTCTTCCACCTGGGGGTTCTCATACTGAATGCAGAGGCATACTCATTGTCAACCTCCTCTCCTCCCTCTCAGTCTTCATCCTCATACTTGAAAATTTCTATTTATATATTTTCTAGTATATTTAAGTTGTGGAGGGAGATGTATTTTTCATCACAACTGAACTAATTTATTTTTTTTAGGGAAGTTATTGGGCAATGAAACTTGCACTCTTCCAAACAGTGAACTGATACTTAACTATCTAGATCAGATTAGACTGTCCCTAATTTCCCTCTCTATGAGTTAGACCACAGTAGTCAGAGGAGAGGTTCTTCTGTCCAAGAACCAAAGGCATCTTTCTGACAAATTGTGGCTATTTCTGTCAGCTCAGTAATTTTCCTGGGAATGATAATTTGAGTATAGAGGGATATAGTCTGTCACAGGGAGGCTTTGATCAAAGTCTACAACAGCTTCCCCCAGGATTTGGATGTTTTTATTGCTGAGAAAGTGGCAGTGCTTTTTCAGCTCTGCCTTTCCTACAGAGAATGATAATGTCCATTAGCAGCTTGAGCAAGCAAAATGGGACAGGATTTTATCAGTCCATGTTCAGTGCAACCATTGTTTGTAGCATTTTGCACTTTCTATCTTTTTACTTTTCATCTTCTCTCATTTATCACATCCTTTGATTTCTCTTTCAACCTTTGGCCACTAGTTCATACACATCAACATCATCATTATTTTGTAGGTTTTGCTAGATTATTTCTGAGAGGATTATTTCCAGAGAAGCTATTTGTTCCCTTAAAAGTCTTTTGAAGTGCTTAAATTCCACAGTTATTTTCTAGCAATTTATTTTAAAAGTCATAATTTTTCTGTCTTAGAAGAACATTAATTTCAATAATTAATCATTAGACTAAATCTTGAAAAAGTCGTATAACTTCAAGGCTTTTGTATTTCCTCAGGTGTTTGCATAGTTGGCTGCACATCTGCACACCAGGTTTTGGTGATATTGGATCTAAACATTTAATATAT
Source organism: Bombycilla garrulus (assembly GCA_013400315.1). Taxonomy (NCBI): domain Eukaryota; kingdom Metazoa; phylum Chordata; class Aves; order Passeriformes; family Bombycillidae; genus Bombycilla; species Bombycilla garrulus. The sequence continues at coordinate 2,031,683 of VXBU01012407.1, read as the reverse complement.
ACAATATACAATATACAATATACAATATA